>KV454015.1:520938-617582 GCA_001661245.1 Pachysolen tannophilus NRRL Y-2460
AAAAAAAAAAAAAAAAAAAAAAAAGATACTAAATGCTAATAAATAATATACAAAAAGAAAAAACAAATGGTAGATAATAAGTCAAGCTGTAAAAACATAAAATATATAAAAAGTCTAATATAGAAAAGGAAAATATAATGCACAAGAGAGAAAACCACCCAAAATAAAGAAAAGAAAAAAAAATATAGTATTCATTAATCATTTTTGATTCGTTCGTAAAACAACACATAAACTTCATCACTTTGTAAAGATTTAATTCCTCTAGCTAAATCACCATGGGTAACATTGTAAGCAACCCTTTCATCATCAAAAAAACACCAAAATGGAGAATGCAAATGACTGGATTTATTAACTACTGCAGTGTAATGACCAGAAGTTATATTTGGACCAGAATGGTTGATTATTGAATTCAACTTGTATCTCGTAGTTCTAGCTTCAACAAAACCATTGCTAAATGAATTAAAATCTGAATTTGACATCGAGGGAGAAGGTGGACTTGATGGTATTTGATCGTAAACTGGAATCTCCAATATTAATGGATAGATTATAGGTGTATGTAGCTTCCTTTGCATGTAATCAAACCTTGATAAATGAATAATCAAATATGAAGGTAAAGATATAAACCTCAATGATTTGATTGCTGCTCTATTTGGATCAACATTTTGCGACTGCTGTTTATTATGATGCTTTTTCTTATCATTAGAACTAGATGGTCTTGAAGGCGAAGATGATTTATTTCTGGATGTCATTTTTTTGAAAATATTCTTATTTTTTTTTTCAAAAATTTTTTCAACTGGTGAAATTGAAGGTGTAATATTTTCTTTTACCCCATTTTCCTCCATTTTTTTCAAATCTTCTTCTTTCATATTTTTACATCTAGGACAATCCCAAGAATTTTCACCAGTTAAAAGTTCAGATTGAGTAAAAAATTTGATACATTCCGTAAGTTCAATCATTGATCTTTGATATTTCATTTGAGGAATATTCAATGATAATACATTAAAACTTGAAAATGTCTTGGATTCAAATCCACAAATTTGACATTGTAAATTACTTTCTAGTTGACCTTCAAAAAATGCATTAATTGGTGATAAACCTTCTTTACTAACTTTTTGCTCAAACCAATCTTTATATTCTTTTGAATTTGAATGCATCACTATAGTTCTTGGAAATTCATAAATTGTTAATTCAGTTTTGCATAATTCATCATGTAATCTATTTAATATAAGTAATAAAATTTCTTGAACATCTTGTTGATTATTAATTACAAATGAAGCATCTGATAAATTATCCAAATATTTCAAAAATCTAGAAGGAGCAACAGTAGAACCACCATTATTTGTAATAGTTTTCACCAATGAAGCCAAAGCATAACTTAAGAAAACTTGTGGATGAATATTATCATTAGATACAGGTTGAACATATCTTTGGTATTCATTCATTCTAAAAAGTCCCATAAATGTTCTTGCATTATATAGACATTGAATTAATGAATTTAAATAACAAGTGCTACCATAATTTTTCAAACCACAAATGCTGAATTGAACTGGAGGATTCGTAATTTGCAGCTGCGGTGGTGGTGTATAATACGCTGGAGGAGGAGGCAGATACTGTTGATATTGATAAGGCAAAGTGTTTGAAGAAGAAGAAAAAGAAGTATGTGGTAACGGGAACAGCGGCCTGTTGGTAATTGACGAGCTTGGAGGTAAAGGTCCTTTTGTTGGATATGGTTGTTGTTGTTGTTGTTGTTGTTGTTGTTGCGACAAGTTCCGGGAACCTTCAGTGTTATAAACCGATGACAAAGGGATCGGAGGAGGGAAAACATGGGGAGCATTTAACGATGTATTAACAGAAGCAGCAGCACGAACAGCACGCACATCTGGCGAAACTTCAATAGCGTCCTTTGGTAAAGGCGGTAAAGGGATCTCAGGTGGAGTGGCGTTGAGGCTATTATGACGATTATGACTAAAAGGATAAGACCTAGTACCTTTCGGTCTGTTATTAGAAAATTCATGATTTGAATATAAAGAATCGTTATAAGAACCATTACTTAAAGGTAACGACAGTGATACATCTTGGACCAATAAATCCTGACTATACTGATTCTCTCTCAAGTATTGAAGATTATCCATTAGTGCGGTATTATTCGTATGCAGCGATATATCACGAATCTTGTCAGATTTTACCAAACGATTATTATTTCCACCATTTTTAGGATTAAAATCATCACTAGCCATCTGAAGAGCTTTTTTCTTTAATACGGAATCTACCATTATTATTAATCTTCCAAAAATATCATAATTATGATATAATCCATCTAAATCGCTAATAATGGCCATTAATGTCCCATCATGAATATCCAAATTAAATCGAACTATATTCACCAACAAATAACCTTCAATGAAAACATGAGCACACTCGTTGTAACTTGTCAGCTGAAACAACTTTAAAGAAGATTCAAGCAGATTTTCAGATATCTAGAGTTTATAGTTGGAAGTCCGAATAATATTCCTTATTAAATTGTTTTCATTATTTATGTCACTAAAAACATAGTAGTTGGTCAGTGAGTACTTTTTTTTTTTTTTTTTTTGTTAGCATCAGCTATGGTTGTTGATAATAATAATAGTTATTATCATTCTTTGACGCAGCTGCCGAGAATGCTGCCGAGTGTGCCGCCGAGTATGCCACCAAATGAAAATCGAGATCGTAGTGGTGGTAATGGTAATGGTAATGGTAATAGTGGCCAGGATTTGAATTTGTCGTATTCGGATGATGATTTGGTTCGGTTTACGCAGACAAAGTTACAAGGGTTACAACATCAAATTTTAGGTTCTAGAGATTATCTTTCATCACGATATTTATTAAATTTGGTTGAGAAATCTTCTAACGCTGATTCGTATTCTTTTTGTTGTTGTTCTTCTTCTTCTTCATTATCATCATCAACTAATTTAGATCTTTTAAACGGGGATTTAAACTACACGACCAAAATTTTCATTTTGTAAAATTTTATTCACATAGAAAAATATTGAAAAGTTGAGTTGAATAATAGGTAGGATATAAGGTGTTTGGTTGGTTATTTAGAGAGAGAGAGAGATAGTTGTAGAGAGAGTCAAATAGTTTTCTGACTTTTTCTTTTTTTTTTTTTTTACAACGTTCAAGAGTTGTTTCAAACTTTTGTAAAAAGAGCAAAGATAGATTGAGATTAAACTTGAAACAAGAGAGTTAGTGATGACATCGAAGAGGGAAGGAATCGAGATTAGTAGGGACATTTCTGTTGCTGGTAAGAATGGGAAGAAGGCTCCGATTGATTTGTTATCTATAACTGAGTCGTTGGGGTATCAGACTTTTAGAAGAGAGAGTAGACGACCATGGACTAAAGAAGATGATGAGATTTTAAAACTGGCTGTTATGGAACAACATATTAATGGTGGGAACTCATCTTTGAGTTCTTTGGATGTTGATTTGATTAAGTGGGATTTGGTTTCTGGTAAGTTTAGTAATGGGTCGAGGAAGCCAAAGGATTGTAAGAAAAGATGGACTAGTTCTTTGGATCCGACTTTAAGAAGAGGTAAATGGACACCGATGGAAGATTCCAAGTTGATAGAAGCATTTAAGAAATATGGTGCTTCTTGGCAAAAAGTTTCAAAAGAAATTGAAGGAAGAAATGATGATCAGTGTGCTAAACGGTATATGGAAGTACTAGATCCAACTACAAAAGATCGGTTAAGACCTTGGGATAATGAAGAAGATTTAGCCTTAATAAGAAAAGTTAAAAAATATGGTACTAAATGGAGAGCAATATCTTTGGAGATGACTGGAAGGCCTAGTTTAACTTGTAGAAATAGATGGAGAAAAATAGTTACTGATGTTGTTAGAGGTAAGGCAGATGCTTTAATTACACGCGAGGTTGATTTAATTAATGGTACAGGTGAAGGAACTCTGAGAATTGCAGGTATGATATTTGGTACTTCTAAATCGGAGAAACAAGATGAAGTAGAAGATCAAGAAGATCACGATAATGATGCTAATGACATTGATACGAATAAATACAACAATATTGGGAACAACTCTACTCCAGGGGTATCAGGGATTTTTTCTCAAAAAAATTCACCAAGATCTGATAGAGAAAATACCCCATTAACACAACTTTCAAATGTTTTAGAAAGACAAATGATTGATATTAATAGAAGGCAATATCAAGCTAATAATAGTGGGATTAATAATAATAATAATAATAACGATATGAATTTAAATTTGAATTCCCCTCAATATTCATCAATTCATAGTTTACCTCCAATGAATTCTCAATCTCAGGGACCCGTACAATCAAAAACCGAATGGAAATATTTCTTAACCACAAGTCAAGGTCAGGAGATACCAAATGGATTTGGAACTATCTCATCACAGGAAAGCGCACAGACTTTAATAGATCTAGCGAAATCCCATAATATAAATATTACAGTTCATCAACATATTACACATCATTACGCACCACAACATCAGAGAAGCTTGGATCCGGAAACTCAGCTTTCAAGATATCAACATTTCAATTATCTTCCTCCATTAACAGAAGTTCCAAAGCTAACTAGTTCAAATTCAAGTCCAACTAGTAGTAATGGATCAAACAATAAGGAAAGCGATTTAGCTAAACTATTGAACAATAGTGATAAAACTATTAGATCTAAAAACAATAGTAGATCTGAATATGAACTGGGAAAAGTGCTGTCTCAAAATTACTCTTCTTACAAAAATAAAAACGATACTGACAATAATGATAGATTTTCAAGTTATGGTACTTCCAGACAGCAGTTAGTTCCAAGCACACGATCTGCAGAGTCTCATTTATCAAATGAGAGGAAAAGATTTACTCACTCATCTATACCTGAAACCGGTCATTCAACAACTTCAAGTACCAACACCGACAATGGTAATGTTACTCATGATACTACTACCACTACTAATACTACTACTACCACTAATACTAACGCTAACGCTAATGCTAATGCTACTGTTAGTAATGGTTCTGTAAAAAACAACTATGATGGAATGTTTGTTACAGAAGATATAGATGAAGAATTGGATTTCTGGGAAACGATGAGATCTCTTACTCAAGTTAGACAAAATCATCATACATCTTCTCATTATGCTAATAAAAACCAACCTCAAAATTTCGACAATAATAATGGGAAATTACCTGGATCCGGGTATAGCGGTAGCACCATACATCACTCCAGTTATCATCCTATTCATAACCAGCCAACCGATACATCTGTGGCCAGCACATATGAAATTGTTTATGGTATAAATGATTATTATGGTATGGAAGAAGATGACGAAGATGAAGAAATGGATACGGAGAGTGATGATAACACGAATAACGACGTGGACAGTCCAAACTACATTACAAGTGCCACACCTCTTGCAAACTCAGCAACTACCAATTCAGCAACTAACAATTCAGCAGCTACAAACTCAGCAGCTACCAATTCAGCAACTGCAAATGTTACAACAGTTGCTAGTGCTGGAACTAATTCTAGCACCACGAACAATACCGCCGAAGGCTCTCAGTTCAGTATATTTGGACTATTTCCATTCAATCCTTCTTAAAAACAATTTATACATGTAATATTATCAATTTTCAATTACTTTTTTTCAGGCTACGTTTATATATATATATATATGATAAATATTGAATTAATAAAAATTAATTTAAAACACAAGACGGATAAACTGCTATAAATCGAATAGATAAGATCCTTTCACAATCCTGATTTAAAAAAGTAAAAAAAAAAAAAAAATTAAAACCACTCACACAAATATTGAAAGGAGAAAAGAGATAAATAATCCATTTTAAACAAAGAAATGAAATCATCAACCTCTCTATATATATATGAAAAAAAAAAATATTATAAATTAATTGGTATAAATAAAAAGAAGAAAATACCCCAAAAAAAAAAAAAAAAGAAAAGCATCTTATTCAACAAATTAACAACAATAAAAATTTCAAACTAGAATGGAATTTATTTTCTTACAAAATACTCTGAGCTACTCATTGTTGCAGCACTAGAATCCAACAACCATTCTCCAAAATTTAAATACCTATCACCTATTTTCCTGAGTTCTGGCTGTGAATCCAAAAAATCCAATTTTGGAGTCAATCCTGTATTTCTCTTAACACCAGCCAAGAATCCCGATAATAAAGCCAAATCAAATGAATAGTGAACAATTTTAGTAAACTATATTTTCGGAAATTGTTAATAATGTAATCCTTGATGGCAAAAACTTTTTTTAATGGCGCTAACAAACAAGTAATAATAAATCAAATTGAGCGCTTAAATCAATTCATCTCAAATCTTGTCATAATATACCTCCACATATCTCAGATTCATGGGAACTACTTACAAGAGCCATTTTTTGTTATTTTTTTTAATTTCTTCTTCTTCGTCTTCTCGTCTTCCAAGAAACAAATCTATAGAATTTAAAAATATAATTAAAAACCTTTTGTTTTGTTTTATTTAGTAAAGAAAATTAAATCTTTTATCTTATTTGTTTTAACATTACCCTGAATCTACCATTTTTACTGCCAAATATATATATATAAATATTTAAAAGCTTGATTCTAATTCCCTTTTAATTTGTTTAAAGATATTATACAATCAATCAAAATCTTGATAATGGGCAGGGCAGAGATATTCTATCTTTAGAGATAATATGGTATAATGGATAAGTTTCAAATTTCAAGTTATTTGCTGAATTGTTTTCATTTCAAAGTCGGTTAATTCGAGTACTAGAGTTTTTTTTTTTTTTTTGATTTGATTTTTTTTACTATAGCTGATGGATATCTAAAGTCATTCAGTCGGTAACTGGCAAGATCTGTTTTGCTCTATCTTCTACATATCACACTGTCATTGGGAGCTTATCGAATTTGATTATCAATCTCCTTAATACTAAACCTACCTGTTAAGTTTTTTTTTTTTTTTTTTGATTATTTATTTATTTAATCATTTGATTTCCCGGTACAGCGCTAACTAACCGCCCATACCAATATTCATGCCAATAACTCGGAAATTCCTTCAAATGTCTTTGGCACCAAAGAATAAACTCAATCCTCCTCTAATTATAGCTTATTATATATGATCTCGATGTAATTAATTATTAATGTCCAGGTTGGTTTGTTCGCTGTTGCTTTGTTACTTGATAGGTCTTCTCTGGGCTTCAGGGGATCTCAGGGGATCTCAGGGGATCTCAGGGGGTTCAGAGGGTTCAAGCGGGCGGGGCGACGGTACAATGAGGTGGGCCCTTGTTCAATGGCCCTTGCTTAAAGGTTCCTGCTTAAAGGGTTCCCGCGGAAAGAAAGAGGAAATTGGGCGGGAGCAAAGGGGAGATCCATAGGGAGGTCGTGCACCACTTCACCGGGCTGATTTCCGGGTAAAACAACAACAAAAAAACAAAAAATAAAAAAAAAAAAAACTTGAAAAGGCAGCTAACTAAAACTAACTAACATAACTAAATGATTAGCTCTTCCTATTAAGAAAACCCATCTTTATTAAGTGGAAAATAAGAAAGTAATTGAAATTGAATTGTTTTTGTTTTAATACTAATTATAATTATAATTATAATTTTTTTTTTTGTTTCTTTGTTTTTTGTTTTTTTTTTTTTTTTTTGGAGAGTAAATCACTGGTTATTAAAAGGAAATTGGTTAGAATTTGAAAGTTAATTTTAAACTTATTGATAGATTTACAGTTTTATCTTGAAATTTTCTACAATTTTGAATCCGTGTTTGAAAATAAAAAGAAATATAAAGAAAATTTTAGTTTTTATAATTGTTATCAAGAGCTCATCAATACGTTACTGGTAATACTCATCAGGTATTTGTTTTATCTTAAATTTAATTTTTTTTTTTTTGATTTTTTGTGCTTAATTGTCCTTGAATGGCAAAATGCCCGAAGGTAATGATAGAAAACGTGATATCTATAAAAGAGATAGTTATGTAAATTCAAACTATAGTAATAGAGGTGATTACGGATATAGAGATAGGTATAATAGTAATTCAAGCCGAAGCGGTGGTGGGAGGTATTCCGGTGGCCATCTCAGTAGAGATAGAGATAGTTATCAAGGTGGTTCAAGTGGTGGCGGCGGGAATAGTAGGAAATATGTTGATTCTTCTTCACGTTCTTTTGATAGACCATTGCCAACTGGGCCGAGAAAGCAACATCTGCCAGAACAAGCATCATTATCGTCTTCGTATGTGCGGGATGAAGAAAAATCCAAGAGACCAAGAAAACTTGGTGATAGAGGTTTGGAACCAGATTTGATGGATGATAAGAGAAAAAATCCTCGTTATGATTCAAATCCCAAGGAAAAGAATAACAATAATAATAATAATAATAATAATAATAGTAATTCTAAGAAAGCAAGTGATTTGGTATTGCCCAGAGGTCCACGTAAAAGATTTAATCGTGATAATTATATTCCACATGGTAAAGTGAGATCATTCACTGAGCCTGTAACAAAAGTCAATGCTAGAAATAAATTAGGATTTGATGATGAAGAAGATGAAGAAGATGAGGATGGTGGTGATAATTATCCGGAGACTAATCATCATCATCAGTATGATAAACCTGCTCAAAGGAAACTTTTCCTTGAAATTCAAAAAAGGACAACCCCAATTTATGAAAGAATTCAACAAGTTGGCGAAGGAACATATGGAAAAGTTTATAAAGCCAAAAATAGATTAACTGATAAATTGGTGGCATTAAAAAGATTAAGATTAGAAAGTGAAAGAGAAGGTTTTCCAATAACTGCAATGAGAGAAATTAGATTACTTCAATCTTTTCAACATGAAAATGTATCTAGTCTTACAGAAATGATGGTTGAAAAAAATTCAATTTATATGATCTTTGAATATATGGAACATGATTTAACAGGTTTATTAACTCATCCACTGGTTGATTTAACATTGGCAAATAAAAAATACTTATTTAAACAATTATTAACTGGTATCAATTACCTTCATGAAAAGAGAATAATGCATCGTGATATAAAAGGTTCAAATATCTTGATTGATAAATTTGGAACTTTAAAAATTACAGATTTTGGACTTGCAAGAAAAATGAAAAATATTAAACCAGATGAATCTCCTGATTATACAAATAGAGTTATAACTTTATGGTATAGACCACCAGAATTATTATTAGGAGCTACTGATTATGGAAGAGAAGTTGATATTTGGGGGATAGGATGTTTATTAATAGAATTGTTCACTAAAAAAGCCATCTTTCAAGGAGCAAATGAAATCTCACAATTACAAAGTATATTAAAAATAATGGGGACACCAACATATCAAGAATGGCCTGAAATGGATGATTTATTATGGTACCATATTTTAAAACCAGAATATCAAAAACGGAAATTTAATGAATTATATAATAAAGTCTTACTTGATGATGAAAATTGTATTAAATTATGTGAAGATTTATTACAACAAAATCCTGCAAAAAGAATAACAGCTAAAGAAGCTTTAGAATATGAATGGTTTAAAACAGAACCATTGGAAGAAAAATTGAGTCTTGAAGGATTAGAAGAAATGCATGAATATGAAGTTAAAAGGAGAAGAAAAGCTGGGAAGAAATGATTTTTAATGTTGTTGTTGTTGTTGTTGTTGTTGTAAATCGTATATATTTGCTAATTAAAAAATTGTATATGTATTATTATGCATGAACCCCTTTTTTTTTTTTTTTTCACTTCATATATACTAAAAAAAAAAAGCTGCTTTTGTGTAAGAAAGAAAGTTCAACTTCAACAATATATATGGCTGTAACAATTCTTTTAAACTAAGAAAAAAAGGATAGCAAGATCTTTTAGCATTAGGATAAGAATAAGCAATCTTGAATTATTGTTTCAAATTAAAAGTAAGCAAAATGCATATTTACTCGATGTATCCATTTATATTACTATTACAATCTTTATTATTACAGTATGTTTTATCAATTACAACATTAAACTCTAGAGATCTTTCAGATATAAATTTTTTTTCAGATTCTTTTAAAAATATTTATGATAAAGATTTTTATAAATGTTCATGGGGTATTGAGAAAAATAGTAATTTTAAAAATGGGTTCCCAACAAAAGATTATTTTACATGTAAAAGTTTTATTTCAACAGCTTCATGTAAATGTGATTTTTTAAAAACACTTCGTGAAAATTGTACAATCAAGGAAAATGTGAGTAATTCCAATTCAATTGAGAATGTCATGATGCAAAAAAAAAAAGTAGGGAAATCCATTGTTAACAACTTGTTTTTTTTTTTTGGGGGCCTTAGGATTGGTACTTGAGTGATTTAATTGAAATGACTTGTAAAGAAGCAGAATTAGAAGAGAAAACAGAGACATCTAAAATTGATAAAGATAAGAAAAAATTTCATCAATTTTTAAAACAAGAAATTGCATTGCAAAATAATGAAGTTAAATTTATTGAAATTAATAAGAGATCACAATCAAATTTACGAAAAATAAATTCACCAAGCGAAGAATTTGAATGGGATTCATATGAAGATTCCAAAAAATTTAAAGATGAAGATTGTATTAATATGACACATCAACCTGCAAAAAGAGATGAATTAAATTATCAAGAATTGAAAACCAATTTTGATAAATCAAATAGATTTAGTAATGTCAAAGATTATAACCATCATTTAAATGTTAAAAAATTTAAAGAAGCTAAAATGGATAAGGATAAAAACGTTGAATTTATAACAATTTATGGTGCTACAAAGACAAGAGAATATACAACAACTAAATCTACAACCACAAGTGTTTCAACTACTTTTACAACTTCTTATACAAGATATATTAAGACCCAGACTAAAACAATAACTACAAGTTTTGCAGGGGGGAATTTTCAAATAAATAATCAATTTCAAACATCTATTCCAATGACTACAATTGCTAAAAAAACAGTATATGTTCCACTTTCTATTACACAAACTCAAACAGAAATAAGTACTACTACAATTACAGCAAATAAAGAAGGACAATTTCTTAAAAAAATAATTCCATTCAATTCCAAGATTCTGAAAATTACTGCCAAAAATGATAATATAAATGATAATAATACCAATGATAAAAAAATTGTGAAAACACATCATGGCAACGATCAAAACAATAATAATAATAATAATATAGTTAATTTTTATCATGACGATGTTTTACTTCCAAAACTCAACAAAGAAGGAAAAGGAGAAACCCCTATCTTAGTCATTAACAGTTCGGGATCAATCAAATTAAAGCCATCTCTCCCACTTTGGGGGACAGCAATGGTCATGCTAGGAGTACTTTTCATTGGATATTCATTAGTTCACGATTACCTGGTGGTGACTAATGTGGAAACTAACGTGAAAAAGGAAAACAAACACAACAACGACTCACCCAATAATACCAATGCAGATGAAGAATACTTTGACTGCTGTGAAGACCAAACTGATGGATAACCAAGACCAAAAACCAAAAAAGAAAAAAACAAACTCCAATTAGGGGTAAAGTTTTTGGGGGTAATTTTGGCCTTTTTTTTTTTAGGGGTAACACACAGAAACACATTATAAAAAACCACAGTCGTTTCCCAAATATCAAAAAGACAAAAAAAGACAAAAAGTCACGTGGAAAAATTTTTTTCTTGTTGAAAAATTTTAAAGAGGAATTGAATTATAAAGTAGTAGGAAGAAGAAGAAGAAGAAGAAGTAGAATATGATTATTTTCTTTGAATTGTAATTAAGATATTATTAATAAGAGAGAATTTTTCTTTTTTTTTTTTTTTTTTGGATAAAATAAGGTTGAACAAGTTGAAGGAATTCAAGAAGTAAGACCAAAAAGAAAGAGAAAGAGAAAGAAAATGTCGGCGGTTATTGGTATTGCTTTTGGTAATACTTCATCTTCTATTGCTGTTGCAAATGTGGATGGTAAAGTTGATGTCATTGCTAATCCAGATGGGGATAGAGCTATTTCTTCTACTTTGTCGTATGTTGGGGAAGATGAGTATCATGGTAACCAGGCGTTGTCACAATTAGTTAGAAACCCTGATAGTACTATAATAAATTTTAGAGATTTTGTTGGGTTATCATACTCTGAAATTGATGCAGAGACTTCAAATCATTCTGCACTTCCAATAGATATTAATGGTCAGATTGGTTATCAGATTAATGATAAGAAAATCACTATTGATGAAGTTGTTAAGAGGAATTTGAAACAAGTGAAATTAGCTGCTGAAGATTATATTGGTAAACCAATTGAAGGTGTTGTATTAACTGTTCCAACAAATTTTACGGATGCACAAAATTCAAGTTTAAAAAAAATTTCTAATGATGCTGGATTAAAAGTCTTGCAGTTAATTAGTGAACCTTCAGCTGCATTATTGGCTCATTTATCTGCTGATGAAGAAAGATTTCAAAAAGATAAGTTGTATGTCGTTGCAGATTTTGGTGGTATTAGATCTGATGCTGCAGTTATTGCTGTAAGAAGTGGTATATTAACAGTTTTAGCTACTGCTCATGATTTAGGATTAGGTGGAGAAAAATTAGATGATGCTTTAGCAGAATTTTTTGCAAAAGAATTTGAAAAAAAATATAAATCAAATCCAAGAAATAATCGTAAAGCTATGGCTAAATTAAAAGCAGCTTGTATTATTACTAAAAAAACTTTATCTAATGTTCAATCTTCAACAATTTCAATTGATTCCTTGTCAGATGGATACGATTTCCATTCAACTATTAATAGATTGCGTTATGAATTGGTTACTAGAGATGTCTTGTCAAAAATGGCTGCTTTTACTGAAATAGTTGTTAAAAAAGCTGGTTTAGAAACTATTGACATTGATGAAGTCTTATTGGCTGGAGGTGTTTCTCATACTCCAAAATTGGCTTCAAATATTCAATTTTTATTCCCAGAATCAACTGTTGTTATTGCACCATCTTTGGATACTAAAGTTATAGATCCAAGTGAATTATTATGTCGTGGTGCTGCTTTACAAGCATCAATGATTGAAACATTTGATGATAGTGAAATTGAAGAAGCATTTAAACCTCATATAGTCAATACTCAACATATTCAAAAACCAATTGGTGTACGTTCTGTTGATGGTTCTTTTATTGAAATTTTACCAAAAGAAACTGCATACCCAATTAGGAAAACTGTGTTATTAAAAGGTAAAGGTGATGTTTTAATTGAAGTTTATGAAGGAGATAGAACCGTTAAGGAAACCACTATTGAACCTGAAAAGCAATCGGGCGATGAAGATGACGAAGAAGAATATTCTGATGAAGAACCTGAAACTATAAGAGAAGTCGTTTACGTTCCAGGTGAAAAATTGGCCGATTTAGCTCTTAAAGGAGCCAACGGTGAAGTTGAAGTTATACTTGATATCAATAAAGATGGTAAGCTAACTGTTAGCGGAAGATCTGGCGATGTCACCGTCAAGGGTTCAATCTAATTGGAAAAATAATTAAATGAAGAAATAAATAAAAAAAAAAACAAAAAAAACTCGTATATAGAAGTATAGTTTGATTTTTTTTTTTTTTTATTTATTAATATTTCAAATGGTACCTTATTTACTGTTCTTTTTCCGTTTTATAATAAAGTATAGACTAGTATAACTCTTTTGGTTTCATAAATCTCATGATATTTCTCTACCATCAAACTGATCCTGTTTCTCTTCATCTTTCTAGAAACTATCTTCCACCGGAAAAGGTCAGCGCCGCCCAAACTCCAAGGGAAGTCTCCGCCAAATATTTACAGGGGCTCCCCGGCCTTCCTTTTAGTACGCGTTTATTTTTTTTTTTTTTTCATTTCTTTTATTTACTTTTTTTGCAAACCTGAAGAACTAGCTAGATTTAAATATATTTCTATTATTATTTATAGAGTTTATGATATCTTGAAACTTTCTGTAGGAAAGTTGAGAGGTAGAGGCATCGATAATGTCAGATGCTTTGACTAAGGAAAATGGATTGGATGTTTTGGGAAAAGCTATTGATCTTGGGATAAATCATTTTATGCAACAAAATTATCATAAAGCCTTAAAGATTTTTTCAAAAGCTATATCATTAGCTGAATCTTATGATGAAGATGAGATAATAAAATTAAGGAAGACTTTGAAGTTGCCTCAGAAGTGGAGTTCTTGCAAGATAATACATCCCAAGTTGGGTTCTTTGTTAGATCATAGGGCTGCTACTTATGAAAGATTAAATGATTTGACAAATTCTTTTAAAGATTGTGAAAAATTGATCGAGCTAGAACCTTTTGGTTGTAAAGGATACTTAAGAATGTCCAAAATATTTATGAGACAGGGGAAACAGACCAAAGCTTATGCTGTATTGGTTAAAGGAATTAAAAGGGTTAACTACGGAATTGAAAAATATAATATTCCAGTCTCTGGGAAATTATTGGAAGCTTTACGGAGACAAAAAGAGGCTATAGGTGAAGATATTAAAAAAGATAGAATAGTTAAACAAATTGAAAATAAAGTAGAAGATAAATTGCTTGTTGTTCCTACTAAAAGAAAGCTTACAACGTTATCGGATATGATATCAGACCAATTGACCAAGAAACAGTCACCACTGGTCATTTACTTTTCAAAAGATCCTTTAGAGAAATTACCATTAGAATTGATTAGAAAAATTTTCAAATATCTTCCATTTCAATCAATTTCTTCATGCGTATTAGTATCAAAAATTTGGTATGAAATTATAACGAGTTTTCCAGAGTTGTTTGAAGATATACAACTTAAAAGACAAATATCTGCAAGTGCTTTTAAAAAATTGTACAAAATTTTATCCAAGAGTAGCCAAAATCGTACTTTTAAAAGAATTAATAGATTAAAAATATATCCCAAGAGACAAGAGGAGAAATCTATCTTGAATACTTTGATGAATTTCACGAAATTACAAATATTGAATTTAGAAATTTATTTAAGCGATATAAATTTAAGGGATTTATTTTTAATGATAAGAGAATCGAAATTAGCAAGATTCAATTTTTCCAATTTGGAAACCTTGAGATTAGAAATACCATTATTATTAGAATTTGAAGAATTTTTCATCGATTTATTACCAAAATTGAGTGTTTTTGAAATAGTTATATCAGAAATTACCAAAATAAAAAATCAATCTGATGCAAAGAAAATTTCAGATAACTTGAAGACTTTAAAAGATGAAGAAGATCGGAAGCTACTATACAAAAATTTAAAGTGCTTATCAATAGTAATGAATCCATCATTTAGTACGAATGTGAAAAAATTGCCTTTTGAAAGATATTTCTTAGATAAAAAATTGCCAAATTTAGAGACTTTAACAATAGCAGGATTCAATTTCAAAAATTTCAATCAAGAATTTGTAAAGAGTTTTATTCAAAATCTTTCAAATTTAAAGCATTTAGTTTTGGAACATAATGATGGGTTGACTATACAGGATTTGATCTTGAATTTTTCTAAATGGAAAGAATATGACTACTGTCTTGAAAATGATATAAAACCAATTACAAAAATTTCATCTAATTTGCAAACTTTATATGTTCGTGAACCTTCAATCACCTCTGTTCAACATTTGCGTCTCGTGTCACCTTCTCTGTTAATTCCATTCAAAAATATAGTGTCATTAGACATTACTGGATCATCGCTCTCTTTTGAAGCATTGATAAAAATATTGGCAAACTTGAACCATAAAGGTTCTCGTTTCAAAAGTTTATCCATTGGCATGTGTCAGTTTATTGTATGGCAGTCTTCTGCCTTTGATAGATATACCAGTGGAGGTCATGTTGATTTTGCCGCAGTATTGCGGTGCTGTCCTAAATTGGAGAGACTTTCATTAAATCAATCTTCAAACTTGAATGATTTTTCATTGGCGTCAATTGGAAGAGCCTACTTGGAACTGATGGCTTTGCAGGCCAATCATGAAGATGGAAAAAAGGAATTCATTTTAGATCGGTTAGATCTATCTTTTAATAGCATTTCAGGGCATGGGTTGATAGAGCTATTCCAGATAAACCACAAGATGAATATATCACTTATAGAAAGTGGGAACAACCCTGTGTTTCGCGTCAACAAATTGATTATAGACGGTATTGATTTTAAGGTTGAAACTTTGAAGTTATTAGAAAAAAGAGGTTATGTCAGCGAGATACAATGTAATTTGACAAAGGCAAGGTGGAGGGAATATGGGGTAAACAGTATTTTACCATTCTAATGGGAAATCTTGATTTATACTTTAGGTAGGAAGGTATAAGATATTAGGTTTATTTAGCAATACAAAATTAATTTTTATGTATACAAGAATACAAAGACAATACACAAAACTAAGTGTTTAAAGTCTTCACTTTGCTTATAACATCAACTTCTTTACCATCATCAATATCATCATTTGCAAGAAAAACATCCAAATCCCCATTTTCAAAATCGTATAGTCCTTCTTCGACTTCTTCCTCTGTAGCACAGTCGTTGAAATTATCATCAAAACTTCCTGAACATTCATGATAAAATTCACCATCTGTGTCCATATTCTCGGTTTGGTCATTATCGTACTGCACTGATGTACTAGTAGAATTTTCGTGATAATCATCAGCGGGACTTAGATCTGACTTATACAGATTACTTTGGGGTTTATGGCGAACTTTTTCTGAAAGATCACCAGAATGTTGATCCTTTTCCTCAACTAGAGAATAAAAACTATGCTTCAGGTTATTATTCTTAGACTTTAATGGGCTGCCATTGACAGACAGTGGAGAGTTATTCGGGTGTGATATACCATTTACCAGTGATTTCAGCCTTTCGAAATTTGAAGTTGGTGAAGATTTATTGCCGCTTGAAACCATAGTAGTGGGCAATTCTCTTTCACCACTAGAGTGAGTTAATTTAGATGCAATTGGAATTCCACGATCAAAGAAATCCTTCGTTCGAATCTTTGCAGAATATGGTGTTGATGGTTGTGAGGCGCTAATTGAATTTGACAGAGTATTAGGCAACTGGTTACTATTCCTTCTAGCAACAAGTGCGCTTGGAGATGCTGTTGACAGAGAATAAGTAGAAGTAGATAGCGTCCTTCTCCTAGAATCCAAAGGCATTTTTTTGAACTGATGAGATGATGAACGAAATGACGGTACAGAATTTTTAGGTTTCACATGCCTTTGTAATTGTTGTCGATGCAGAATTTGGTCATATTGCAGATTATCAGACATAGAACCAATATTTAAAGTTTCTGATCGTGGTCTTATATAGTTTCTTGGACTAACAGCTGGTCTGTGCCAAAACGAAGAGCGTTTATAACTGGAGAACAGGGGGCTTTCGATATCCATATCCATGCCATTGACAGCTGTACTTGCGGAAGAAGAATCTGGTGAAAGTATAGCCGTGATAGGTTCTTGAAATTGAACAGAACTTCTGGAAAAATCTTCAAAGCGGGAAATCCAACTTGCAGGAGAATTACGAGGACTATTTACCAATGCCAATGGAGAACTTCCAGCAGGGGTTCTCATATTGATCAAGCGAGACCGTAGTAATATTATTGATTTGTCCAAGGCAAATTCTGTAGCACAATGATTCCGAATAATCGTGATCTTTGGCCACGTTGCTCTTGTTCCTCTTACAGTAGCATCCAAGAGAAATTCTGGAGTTGGATTTACCAATAACTTGTTCAACTCTGTGAATTTGAGATCCGAAAGAATAGTTACATTACCTGAATATTGCTGTGATAGAACTGATCTCAATTTTGTAGACAAATTTTTCGCAATTCCTAGTTCAGACATTACTTCCAAGTAATGTATGACCTCTGATGAAAATAAATCGTATGCATAACTCAAGTATGCTTTGATTTTCGCAGAATACTCATTTTCTGTTTCTCCACCTACACATGCAATTGACATTTTTAAAAATGGAACGACATGAGGGTTTACCTGGCATGCGATTATATGATCAACATTAAACATCTCAGAAAGACGTTTTATCGGTAAATCATTATCGACAGATCCATCTACAAACTTGACTGAAGCATGATTCCACTCTTGCATTGCACCTGTTTCCAAGTTTTTTTCATAGATGGTGGAAGAAGAGAAAATACCTGGAAGTGAGCATGAAGCACAAACTGCAGACCAAATTAATACGTTAGGTGCCGTTAAATAGTTCAATAATGTAGGTTGTTCATGAATAGATACAGAGGAAACTGTAACGTTTAGGATCCTGCCTGTTCTGTTATAGGATTCTCTAAATGTCAAATCACCTAAAAATCCTATCATAGTTTTTCTCAAGTATCTATTATCGAACAAAGTACCATATTTTAAAAAACGAGCCAAATATACCAAGAAACCCTCTTCTTTATTTGTTTCATTAAATATATCAAATGTTCTATGTTCAATTGTGGATATTAACAGTATAGTTTCCTCGGGCGATTGTACACATAATATACTGGCCATGATTGCGCCAGCTGAAGAACCTGAAATAATTCTTGGAAGTAAGTTAAGTTCTAACAAATTAGACAAGACGCCAATATGAAATATACCAAAACACCCTCCTCCACTCAAGACTAAAGCAGTCCTACCAATTGCCTTTCTTGTTTGAATGAGCATTGATAAAAGATACCCATCATCTATTGGATTTGAAGGATCTATTAACAACTGCAATGCCTTTTCACATTCCTTGATATAGTCCTCAATTAATTTCTTGGTGCCAACATATGAATGACGATATAAATTAACATTTCCTATATTACCTGTATTTCTAGTCCAAGTTGTTCGCACAAGATACAACAATTTGGGATAATCTTTCAGTTTCCTTGCCTCTCTCAACTCGTTGAGCCTTTCTTCTACCAACTTATAATCGTACAAATCAGATTCTTTTGTCTGCTTCCATACTTCGTTGTTTAAATATTCATCTAACTTTATTGATATTTCTTCCCATTCTTTATAAGAAGTTGCTGCTTTCTGTTGCGCTAATAACTCATCAATCTGGGCCTGCCGCTCATTCTGCCTACCAACCCAATATCTCGTCAAAGGTAAGCTCTGTAAGAGCTTGGTGCAATTATTTATCACCGTTTGTATTGAAGATTCTATCATTAATTCATCTTCACAATCTTTGATACCGCTTTTTTCAAATTCGGCTTTTCGTTTTGCAAATATAGTCGAAGTCACGGATTCAAATGGATTGGCCATATATAAATCATCAAATGAATTTGTCGGTGTGACTCCATCCATGATCTTTGGCTCTTTCTCTGTTCTTTGGTCACCAAAATAAATAATAATTAAATATTATCATATTATATTTAAAAAACATTATTTAAAATTGATTATTTTATACCATGTGAAAATAGAATACAATTTAGAAAAGACAAGTTGATAAGCTTAACTACAATACAAACGAAGAAGAAGACAAGAGTTTATGGAGATGATCCAAGTCAGGTAGATTAGACAGGCTAGACATGATATATTTTTATACTATTGTAATGTTCTATATACTGGTAAAATGCTCTATCAAGAGTTATCGGTATCATTAGGGCCTTGGAAATTTCCTTGGATATAACCATTCAAAATTTGCTCGTCGAATTGATGATTCAGAGGCAGTTTTTGATACTCATTTCTATCAAGTGGTGCATCTGATTTGTTTGGTTGCAGATTGAAGAAAGTATCAGGATTGGTGTTATCAGCGCCAAATTGTATTGGCTGGTGAGCAAAATTTATAGCGTTAGTAGGGCTCATATTTGTCCGAATTGTTTCGTTTTGGCATTGTAATGTTTCCAGCATTATCAGCATCTGCTGTTGAATGGTACTGTTTCCACCTGGCATGTAAGGATATGGTATGTCAATAGTATTTTGATAATTTTGTTGTGTCATATCTGAGGCCCTATTGAAGTATTGAGTATTGAAATTCATAGGGTTTGGAAAAAACAATGTCTCTGGTAATTGGTTTTGATTGTTGGATCTAGGATCCGGCATTCCAAAATTGATACATTGGTTATTTTTCAAAAAGTGTTGATTTTCAAGCGTGAAATCTTCTGGATCTGGTTGTATTTCCAGGTCAGTTTTTGAAATTGGATTTGAAGAAAATTCTGTACTGGAAGACTGGTTGCTCATATTACGATTAAAATTATCAGATTTCATTTTGCAAGATTTCAGATTGTCTTCACATCTTGAAGTGGATTCAGGTTTATTCAGGTCATGAAGATTTGTTTCAAGGATATTGTCTCTGTCTTTAGTTTTCAACAATTGTTGACCCAATGGCCCCAATTCTCTGATCAAGTTCAATAGTTTCCCTAAATTTATTTCATCGATGAGGTCTCCATCCAAAGTTGCATCTTTTTTATTTTTAAGTACAATCTTCCTAACTTCATCTTGCTGCTTAGCAAAAACTTCAAGAATTGTTGGTCTTCTACTTAGTATCTGTTTTAAAATTTGTTTCGAAAAGGCTGATTTGCTACTCACAATATTTTGACAGCACCAGATATATATCGCCACTAGGAATTTTACATAACAATGTTTATCTTTGATCGGAAGACCTTTAAAGTGTGAAGAATTCACGAATGCAAATTTAATATTTTTAACATATTCTTCAGCTGGTAAATTGGGATCATTAACGGTATCGTCATGATCTTCTGTAATTTCCAGGCTATTATCATGAAAGACTCTGCTATCATCGCTCTGGTCATCAACGGAAGCATTGGAAAGTTCCTGCAGGTAATTTGGTCTTTTGAATTTGTAAACTATTTCTGCTGATGGACTTTCATATGTAATCAAAACCATATGTTTCACGCTCTTGTCACTTAATAGGAATCTATAAAGATTCTTGGTCATAATGAATCTAAACCAGTGAATAATAGTATGTAGCAAATAATTCTCTCTATATCCATTCTCCTTTGATTTATGAACTAAAATGATGTAAAATAACGCACATATTTTAACAGATTTGATCAATTTTGTGAAAATGCTGAACCTATTTTCCAAGTTATTTGGGGTTGAAGTATCTATAGTCTCGCTAATATTTACAAAACTTTCTGTATAAAGAGTAAGTTTGATCGCAATTGACATCACAACAGAGAAGAGTATCTCTGACGGGAAATTTTTAGGAATTTTTATAAATTTATACGGTTCTTCTCGATTATGAAGTACGATTGGATCATCCCATTGAATATTGTATTCTGGTAGTAATTCTTTTGGAACTGAAAATATAACTTTATTTACATCTTCTAGTAACTGGATTCTGATTTTAGTAAAACGATGACAATTGAAAATTATATCTGAAAGAATAATTGCACATTTGCAAGTTGCAATAATAAACGGTCTTGTATCAAAGTTTTGTGGGCTTCTTTCATTGTCATTTTGTTGAGGAAGGGAAATTATATCAAACATATTATACAGAATACTTGTTGGTGGTAATGGTGGTACATTGGGGAAAATTGGAACTTTGTTATTAATACTAGCAACTACTTTATCCCAAGTATAAGTGGCCCATAATAATCTTGCAAGGTCCGAAGTATGCTGTTCATCATCATTTTTAGTTTTTCCTTTAGAGTTGATAAATTGATCATATGCTTCAATTGCCATGCGACAAGCAATACAGTTGAAAATCCATGATTTTTTAATTGAACCTCCCAAATTAAGATTCATTACTGAATACATTAGACCAATAGTGGCTAATTCCATGGAAGGAATTTCAAACAAAGCTTGCAGAAACAACTGAGAAGACTTGTGCATCATATTCAATAATTGCGAATGATCATTCTTCTCACTTTCTGTTGTTGCTGGTGTAGCTGGTGTCTCTGGTGCTGGTGCTGGTGCTGGTGCTGCTGTCTTTGCAATGGCTACTGATTTCATAAAAGCGAGTATGACGCACGCTAAGAGGGGAGATAAGTCCAGATCTGAGTCCATTTCCATATCTGAATCCAGGCACAGGTCCAAATTGACTTTTTGGTTTTGCTCTTGTTTATCTTTATTTTGTACAATTTGTCTCAACAAGGATTCATTCTCAGTCATACAGTCAATAGAAGTCTTTGACAAGAAATAAGGGAACCCATGTTTGAGTAACCCCTGAACTTGATCTTTGAATTCGAACTCCTGAGGCCAAGAATGATCATGATCTCTACCTGTATTCAACGCTTCTTCTGCTGATGATTCAACATCATCAAAATAATTTTTATTTTTCAACGTTTGCGATATATATTCAAAAGGAACAGATAAACCATTGGCAATAAATGGAAAATTAGTAATATCAAGTTCCAAATCTTGCTGTTTAGTTTCACTGTTTCCTTCCAGTAAGTTTCTTTTTTTAAAATTTTCGCTCTCACCATCACCTCGTTCCTTAACCTGCTTAGTCAATTTGGAAATTTGATTTTCCAAATGTCGAACATAAGATATCGAAGCAGGCTTATCGTATACACATCGTTGCTTTGAACTCCTGCAATTTGAACAAAATGGATACAATCCATCACACCCAATCTTTGCAAACTCTCTATTAGTATATTAAAATCACCCAAATTTTTGTCAAAAAGGTCGAAGCTAACCCGACCCCACTTAACTTCAAATTCCAACAAAAAAAAAAAAAAAAAAAAAGAAGAACAAAAACTCACCTTCCGCTGCCGACAATTAGTGCAGGTCAACCTATGATACTTCCTAGATCCCTTATTAGAATACATTTAAATTAAAAAATACGGTAGATTTATTGTTTTCTTTAACCTTAAAACAAGTTCCAAAATAAACTTAGATCTTGTGTTTCGGTTTTTTTTCCCTTTCTTTCTTTCTTTCTTTCTTTGTCTCTCTTTTTTTGTTTCCACACATAACTCTCAATGTGACCTACAGCATATATATTGGTTTTCTTATTATTTCAAACCCACATAGCACATAGAGATATCTGAAGTGGATATGCACATCTACGTTTGCCAACACTATACTCAGCTGAGTAACAATGCATCTTTATGCATCTTTAGGGGTATTAAACATTTATGTCCGTCCGTCGCGCTTTTTTTTTTTGAAAAATCTTCCTTCACCTTTCCGCAACTTTCAACATCTTTTTCGGCCTAATTTTTCGCCAGACTTGGCGGTGAATTGGGCGGCTAAATTTTTTTTCTTTTTTCTTTTTTTCTTTTTTCTTTTTTTCTTTTTTTTTTTTTTTTTTTTTTTTTTTCACTTTTTACTCTGGGCACATAATATTTTTTTATTATTATTTTTTGTCTATGCAAGTGAGTGAGTGTGTGAATGTAGGAGTTGAGGGGCAGATTAGGGGTACCAGATGAGATATAGGTATGCGGTGCACATAATGATACGCTTTATTGAGATGTATGGTGGTCAGCATTTAAGTTAAGTTAAAGTGCGCATTTAGCGATGCGCAAACAAGTAGCAGCATGCTTTAAGAGCGCGCCGCTTAACAATCTCAATACTGATAAGCCCAAAAAAAAAGAATTAAAATTAAATAAAAAATTAATTAATACTTTTATGGAACAAGATAAACAAAGAAACACAAAATACTCAACTCCTTATCGTATACCTTTGAGGGCCATTTCAAGATGATTTATGGGATAACTTTGATTTGTCTTACAGGGGTGTTGTTTTTTGGTTACAATTTCTTGCTGGATCAAGGGTTTGTTACTGTTGAACAACAAGTTGGTTCAAAGTTACCAAATTTTGCTGAGGAATTAAGAAATCTCAGATGGGGTCCATTAAATTTTATACATACAACAGATACTCATGGGTGGTATGCTGGTCATATGAACCAGAGGTCATATTCTGCGGATTGGGGGGATTTTATTAGTTTCACTGAACGTATGCATGAGATTGCTGATTTCTTTGGTGTTGACTTGTTGGTGATTGATTCTGGAGATAAGCATGATGGTAATGGGCTTAGTGATGCTACAGAAGAACTCAATGGGGTATATTCTTCTAGGATCTTTGCGCAACTGAAATATGATTTGTTAACTCTTGGGAATCATGAATTGTATGTGGAAGCGGTTAGTACTCATGAATATACCCATGTTGTTCCAATATATGGTGATGCTTATGTTTCTACTAACGTTGAATATAAATTGGATAATGGTACTTTTGTTCCATTTGGGAATGGTAAGTATCGAATATTTGAGACTAAGAACCAGAAATTCAAGATTTTAGGGTTGGGGATTTTATTTGATTTTACACCATCAAATAATGATAAAGTTCGTATAACTCCCATTAAAAATTTAATCCAACAAGATTGGTTTAAAGAATTGTTGGAAGATAACGTTGATTCCAACTTGGATCTTATTGTTATTGCTGGTCATGTACCAGTTTCTCGTAGTTGGGAAGAATTGGATGAACTTCACAATTTTTTAAGAAATTATTTCCCCAATTTACCAATTCAATATTTTGGAGGACATTCTCATATTAGAGATTTCACAATTTTTGATAATAAACTGTCTGGATTACAAAGTGGGAGGTATTGTGAAACTGTTGGGTGGCTTTCAATTGAAAGTTTAACAGCGAATGAATTACAATATGATAGAAAATATATTGATTTTAATATTCATTCTTTTATGCATCATTCTAATACTACAGAATTTGATTTTTCAACTCCAATTGGAATCGGTGTAACTAAAGAAATTGCCAAGTACGTTACAGAATTAGAACTTAAGGAAAGTTATGGAGTTGTTCCTAGAAATTTCTTGGTAAATGCTTCACCTTATCCTTCAAAAGGTAATTTACTTAGTTTATTATCAGAAAAAATCTTGATTAGATTAGTACCAAAAGATAAGAGTTTAGAAACAACTGGTAATTCTAGAATTATAATCATTAACACAGGTTCTATTAGGTATGACTTGTATAAAGGTCCATTTACTAAAAATTCGAAATATATTGTTTCACCTTTTCAAAATAAATGGAAATTAATTTCAAGTGTTCCAAGATCAATTGCAATGAAGATTGAACCCGTTTTGAATAATCAAACATACATCTTACGCAAATGCAACAATAATGATAATGATCACGATCACAAAGTGGAACTGAGTTATTTACAACACAATCTTGATTTTTCTAATCTTTTAAACCCAATTGATCAAGCATTTGTTAAAAAGAAAGAGAAAAGACAATTTGAAGAATGTAATTCCAATGAAGAAAAACCAAATTTATTTGATTATTTTACATTCAAGGCTCTTACTTACGGCTACGTAACAGAAGATGATATGGGATATGATGGTGATGATACCATACATAAATCGTTAAATTATTATCCATCACCAAACGTTATTCAGAGTTATGAGCCTGGTTCAGACTTGATTACATCCCAAAACGAAATTGAAGAACTTATCGATGTGGTATACTACGACTTCATCGAGCCCTACATCCTCTTTGCAATGCGGGAGATTATCGGGAATGAAAAAGATGTTGAAGAATATATCAATAGAATCCAGTACTATAACGATTTGAACAAAGAGTATAACGTTGGTATGTTACTACAGGGTTATGTTGAAGAAAACTGGCTGAACTAACATCCCTACACCACACAAAACCACACCACAACATATACTACCCAAGTCTTTGCGGCGGGAGGAGGGAGACGGGCGGTGATTGGCAGGCAGCAGACACTACTTCCCAACCCCCACTTCTCCCTGACTCACTCCACGACTCCGTGACTGTGTGACTGCGCTTTTATTTCCGCTTCCGAATCGGGTAAAAACCCTAAAAAAAACCCTGAATCATATTTTTCTGCCAATTTACACGCACTTTTTTTTTCTTTTGCCAAAAATTTTTTGTTTTTTTTTTTTTTTTTTTTTCACTTAAAATTTTTCAGAGACCAAAGCGTTAACTGTGAACAAAAAAAAAAAAAAGGAAGTAGGTAAAGGTTTTCTATATAACTTTTTTTTTTTTTTTATTTAATTTATATATATATTCTTCATATATAATTATATCTTTTTAATTGTTTCAGTTTTAGAGATTTATAGTTGAACATGGCAAGAGGACCGTATGTAAATGATGAAGATTTAAAGATTCAATAGTGGGGGAATGGAAATATTTAAAAGTATAGAAAAAGAAAGAGAACGGATTATTACTATGTGTGAAATGATATAAGATATCACATAAACCAATGATGAGAGTAATGATGATTGTATAAGGTATTACTATGTGTGGTATCGTATGTGATACTTACTTGTCATGATATGGATGGATATGTTGTACAGATATTTTAAATTATTTTCTTGTTCCCCTATATATTGATTGTATTAAATGATTTTTACAAATACTAACTAACTTAAAAAAAATTTTTTTTATTTATACAGAAAGAAGCATCTCAAGCGTCTCGCAGCTCCATCCCATTGGATGCTTGACAAATTATCTGGAACTTATGCTCCAAGACCGTCTGCTGGTCCACACAAGTTGCGTGAATCATTACCTTTGGTTATCTTTTTAAGAAATCGTCTTAAGTATGCTTTAAACGGTCGTGAAGTCAAGGCTATCTTGATGCAAAGACATGTTAAAGTTGATGGTAAAGTTAGAACTGATACTACTTTCCCAGCTGGTTTTATGGATGTTATCACTTTGGAAGCAACCAATGAAAACTTTAGATTGGTTTATGATGTTAAGGGTAGATTTGCCGTTCACAGAATTACTGACGAAGAAGCAACTTATAAATTGGGTAAAGTTAAAAGAGTCCAATTAGGTAAAAGAGGTATTCCATATGTTGTTACCCATGATGGTAGAACTATAAGATATCCAGATCCAAACATTAAAGTTAATGACACTGTTAAAATTGACTTGTCTACTGGTAAAATCACTGATTTTATCAAATTTGATACTGGTAAATTGGTCATGGCTACCGGTGGTCGTAACTTGGGTAGAGTTGGTGTCATCACTCATCGTGAAAAACATGAAGGTGGTTTCGATTTAGTTCACATTAAGGATACTTTAGATAACACTTTTGTCACCAGATTATCAAACGTCTTCATCATTGGTGAACCAGGTAAACCTTATGTCTCATTACCAAAGGGTAAAGGTATTAAATTAACCATTGCTGAAGAACGTGATAGAAGACGTGCTCAACAAGGTTTATAAGAAATAAAAGCTTTAAGCAAAGATTAAAATATAATATAATATAACATATATATGAATAGGATTTTTGGTTATCGTTTTCATAACTCTTGTTTGAAACCGTTTTGACGTTCTTTTTTTTTTTGTTAGTTTGTGTACCTTTAAAAGTAAAAAAAAAATAAATAAATATATATTTAAAAGAAAAGAAAGAAGACAAAATTAATTAATAAATTAATTAATTAATAAATTAAACCTGATTTTAATTTTATCTAGAGATAATTGATTAATTAAGAATCTCTATAATCCTTTTGATATGATAATTGATCTTGTTTCGTGAGTAAATTAAAATGTTTTAATTTTAATAAAAAAAAAAAAAAAATTGATGTATTAACTAATTTTTTTTTTGAGGAGGTTTTTTTAAAACTTTCAATAGATTAGATTTATTACCACTTTATTGATTCCATTACTCTTATCATTGAAAGCAATTCAGCTTTTTTCAAATGTTCATTATAGTACTCCTTCTGGTAATACGAATTATGATTCCGTATTGATTAAATTATTAGTTCCTTGGTTAAGGTATTGGCTTTGTTATGCAGTATTAGAATATCTTGTTAATCTATATTTTTTAAAACAAGTTATATCTTTGATACCATTTAACAAATTCTTAATAATAGCGATTAAAGTATGGTTTTATTTACCAAATTTCCAAGGATCAAAACTTGTGGTCAATGGTATAATGTTATATAAATCCAAATTTATTCATACAAGAGATAATAATGAAACTGTAGAAGTTGATTATGTGGATTTATTTGATTTACAAATGGCCAATTTTTCAAATAAATTAGAAAATTATATTATGATACATTTACCAAATAGTATAGAATTAATTGAAATTCATAAATCTCTTTTAAATAATTATCAAGGAAGTTATTTAAATTATTTATTAAGTTATTTTGCAGATGATGATATATTAAATACTGAAACTTTTATTACAAATTTAGAAAAATTTATTTTTAAACCTACAAGAAATATACTTGATAGGGCAAGAATAAGACAGGGAAATTCAACAACTATAATGGTATCTTCAATATTGGATGATAATACTCCTGAATATTCCAATTTTGATGCTCCACCTCCATACACAAGTGCTGGTAATAGTGATAGTAGAAATTCCTCTTGTGTACAATTACCAACAGGAGGATTAAGAACTCACTATGGCAGATCCACTTCAATGCCACAACTTTGTGGGGTATCATCATCTTCTAGTCCTGGATCCTTGTTCAGTAAGAAATGGAAAAGAGGAAACAGAAATAATAATAATAATAATAATAATAGATAATCTTGAAAAATATTTAATAGAATCATTTATACTATTTTTTTCTCTTAACAATAATTTATTTAATTTCGAATATACACAAGAAAGAATTCCATTTCTTCAAGTTGCCTTGAATGGATACTCAACAACACCATCTTTTCTTTTCCAAATCTTCTTCTTTCTCTTGTTAACAACATGTTCAACAAATACATCATCACAATAAGTTTTCTTAAAAATTCTTATAAATTTTGGATCCCATAACTCAGACGCGATACCTAAATCTTTACAACACCTCATCAATGCATTGCTTTTACAACCTTCAGTAGCAGTTGGAATTCCCTTTTCACTAAAGAAATCTTGCTCGCCTCTTGCAATACTTACTAACCTACCTTTACAAACTAAAGCATATTCTCTTGTTACAGTACCACCCATTCCATTTTTCGTCACAAGAGTTTCAGAACGAGGAGCTAACCCCCATCCACCAGCTCCAAATGCACGGTTTAATATTCGACGATATTTAATTTCAGGTAAATAAATTAATCCATCTGGTGTGATCTCAACATCATCATTCGTCACCGGTTGAGCCAAGATTTTCTGGATTTCAGGCTCAAATGAAACCGTACCTAACCCATGAAACGATTCTGACCAATTAACCAGCCTGTTGTGTTGATTATGGTCTCCAAATTCAAGAATTGAAGGTGGTGAATCTTTTAATGAGGTTTTAAAAATATCACTAATATTTTTCCCCTCTCCAGAGTTACTTGTCTCTGAAATCTCATCAACAACTCCATTTGTACCAGTACCAGAACTTCCAGAGCGAGGTGACAGCAACTCTTTCGAACTAGTTGAATTATCTCTTCTCGTGGCTGCTGAAGATGACCCGGTTGAAGATGAAGATGGCCGCCCACTAAACGCCTCCTGCATAGCACTCCAATCCGAAGCAAAACATCTACCATCTTTCTGATATACAACAGCCAGCATAGATCTCAGCCGAACCTTCAACATAGACCTAATCATCACCATATTTTTCCCTTGCTTTGGACGATCGATTCAATCCAATCCAATTTATTTAATATTTATTTGGTATTAATCCGATTTTTCAATTCTTTTTTTTTTTTTTTTTTTTTTTCACCTTTTCAGAGAAGTACGTGTTATTTTATTTTATTATTATTATTATTATTTTCTTTTTATTGATATGTTTATTATTTTAATACTCCAATTGCAAAATATATATTGAATATTCGGTGATTGTTGGTTATTTATAATCAATTCTGGGGTGTTATTCTATTTTGGATGAGCTAAGATGGTTAGTCTGGCTAAAAAGAAATCTTCTAGTGCTTCTACTAGTGAAGTTTTAACAAGTAAATCTAAATTGGATGATGATATCTTGGTACCAGTTGAAAAATCCAATTCAGCAATTGATTTGAGAAAAGAAAGCCAATATAGAGTTGTTTGTGGGATTTTAACTGTTATTGCTTTTTTCACGAGATATTATTCTATTAGTTATCCTAATGAAGTTGTCTTTGATGAAGTTCATTTTGGAAAATTTGCTGCATATTATATTGAAAGAACTTATTTTTTTGATTTACATCCACCTTTTGCTAAATTGCTTATTGCTGCTATTGGATATCTTGTTGGATTCAATGGTAAGTTTAAATTTGATAATATTGGAGATAATTATGTTACCAATAATGTTCCTTATATACCTTTAAGATGTTTAAGTGCAGTTTTAGGAACATTGACAGTACCTGTTATGTTTAATACCATGAAAGAATGTGGTTATAGTGTGCAGACTTGTCTGTTTGCTGCTTGTTTGGTCTTGTTTGATAATGCTCATGTTGCAGAGACAAGGTTGATATTATTGGATCTGACTTTGATTTTGTCTGTTGCATTGTCTTTATTTTGTTATGTTAAATTTACAAAACAAAGAAATTCTCCATTTAAATTACAATGGTGGAAATGGCTTATCCTGACTGGTATCTCCTTATCATGTGTTATTTCAACCAAATATGTTGGTGTATTTACATTTTTCACTATTGGGTTTGCTGTACTTGTAGACTTGTGGGCTTTATTGGATTATAAGAAAGGATTAACTATAAAACAATTTTATAGACATTTTATCTCTAGATTTATTAGTTTACTCGTTTTACCATTTATCATTTATTTAAGTTGGTTCTATGTTCATTTTGCAATCTTAACAAAATCAGGTCCAGGTGATGCTTTCATGAGTCCTGAATTTCAAGAAACACTTGGTGATTCACCTTTAGCAAGAGAAGCTAAACTGGTTAATTATTACGATATCATTACTATCAAACATAAGGATACTCAAGCTTACTTACATTCTCATCACTACCACTATCCATTGCGTTATGAAGATGGTAGGGTCTCTTCTCAAGGACAACAAGTTACAGCTTTTGAAGGTGAAGATATGTATAACAATTGGGAAATCTTACCTGTTAAAGAATATGATGAAAACGATAAATTGAACCATGCAGTTCGTCAAAGTGATGTCATAAGATTGAAGCATGTAGGAACTGGCGGTTATTTACTTACCCATGATGTTGCATCACCTTTGTTTCCAACAAATGAAGAATTTGTAGTTATTAATCCAGAATTAGGAGATAATGAAAGATTCAACGATACTTTATTCAAATTGGATCCATTTGACAAGAAGAAAGGTTCTATCTTGAAGACAAAAGCTTCTTTAATTAAATTCTTGCATGTTCCAACAATGGTTGCAATGTGGACACATAATGATGAATTATTACCAGATTGGGGGTTCCATCAACAGGAAGTTAATGGTAACAAGAATGTTCAAAGTTCTGAAAATATATGGTTTATTGAAGAAATTGTTGATTTGAGTGATGAAAGAAAACTGTACGTACCGAAATCAATCAAGACTCTTCCATTCTTGCTGAAATGGTTAGAATTACAAAAACAAATGTTTGAACAAAACAATAAGTTAACCTCTGATCACCCATTTGCTTCTGAGCCAGGAACATGGCCTTTCTCCTTAAGTGGTGTTTCCTTTTGGACAAACGATAATGAAAGAAAACAAATTTTCTTTATTGGAAACATAACTGGCTTCTGGATCGAAGTTTCTTTCTTGTGTTGTTATATCGGTTTGGTCTTGGGTGATCAATTAACAAGACAAAGAAATGTGAAACTTCTTAATGATAAATCAAGGTCTCGTTTATATAATACCTTGGGATTCTTTTTCATGGGTTGGTGTTTACACTATTTGCCATTTTTCTTAATGAGCAGACAAAAATTCTTACATCATTATCTTCCTGCCCATTTAATTGCAGCGTTATTTAGTGGTGGATTATTGGAGTTTATGTTCACTGACAATAGAGCAGATTCATTGAAATCAAAAGAAGAAATTACTGAAAGAAAACAGAAAGGTGGACAAAACTCTGTTAATAGCACTTTGTTAACACCATTGATTGTCTTACTTTTATCAGTATTAATATGGAACTTTATATATTTTGCTCCAATCACCTACGGTAACACCACTTTGTCAGTACCAGAAGTTCAACTGAGACAATGGCTTGGTATGAAATTACATTTTGCCAAATAAAACAAGAGAATAAAAGAAGAAATTTTCCTTTAATTTTTTTTTTTTTTCTTTTTGCAAGATAAAAGATTTACTTTGTTTCATTTTCATTTAATCCTCTTTATCATCACTATTATTAACTCTTCCTCCTTCATTTTTTTTTTCCTTTTCTTCGAATTTTTGATTTTTGTACTGTATATCAACGGTATTGACCAGACTATTTGCCTTTTTTCTTTTTTCTTTTTTTTTTTTTATTATATTTGTTCCCATATTAACATATCTCATTAAATAAATACGTATATATATCTATATCTATATCTTGCCGCACAGTTTATTAATCAAATGCTTGGAAAGGGTAAACGTCTATGTATTCTATTAACAATCTCTAAGTATTCAAGTTCCATACCGATTGTTAAATAGCCATGTCTGATCAAGAAATCAATAATGACACCAGCACAATTATATTTAAATTCTCCATTTGCCAACCTTGTTAAGACTTCATCAATACCCATTAGATAAAACTCTTGAACTTCATTATCAGTCGGTTTGGGAATTTTTTCAGGTTTCATAACCAAATCAAAAATAAATTCAACTTCAGGTTGGATCAATCCAAATTCATTGTTGTAAACTTCAGGTTCATGTTGATAAATATAAGAAATAACTCCATTTTGTTTTATATTTTCCCGGACATATGCTTCATCTAAACCAGCTTCCTCGTAACACTCTTTCACACATGTTTCAAAGACACCATAAGGGTATCCCATACCACCAGCAACGGTATTGTCCAACATTCCCGGATATGTTGGTTTCTGATACGATCTTCTAGGTACCCATAATTTCAACTTTCCATCTTCCGACAATTCAGGAGGTATATAACCATTAATATGGACACCATAAGTTATAACACCTAATAACATACTAAAAGCTCTCTCAACTAACAAATATGGGGTATGAGAAGGATTATATACGACATAAAGCTCATTTCTCCAACCTTTCAATATATTGAAAGTATTCATCGATCTCCAAGCCTCTGCAATTTCTTTAAACTTTAAGTTTCTGGATTCAATTGTATCCAACAGCGGAATTATAGCAACAGTCCTCAGTACTTCATCAACACTCACACAATCAGAATGCTCTTTAAACCTCTCAGCAACTAGCGGTAACATATAACCAATTAATGTACCATCATGAGCTAAAAATTTATATGTAGATTTCTCAAATAAACCATAACGGTTCACTTCATGAGCATAAGGTAAAACATCTATCTTCCTAATCAATTCCACCAACGAGAACTTCTTATTACCTGATTCGGCTTCCATATTCAACTCTTTCAAAGACCTACCAATACCTATCTATATATATATATATAAATCAATTATTATCAACCTTAAAAGAAGGTTTACTAGTACTATTTAATAGTACTAATAAACCAAAGGAAAGAAAAAACTTCTCCGTTTTGCATATGTTTTCTCCTGGTTGGAAAATCCAAAATTCTCCGTACCGTTTCCGGAAAACATTTGAGTTTGTTTTCTCCTTTTTGGAGATTTTTGTTTTTTTTTATTTTCTCCGTATCTCCGCCTTTTCTTCTCCGTTTAGATAACGAGTATATAAAATTTTAGGATACGGAAGAGGTGAATAAATACCAGCGAGTATTTAATCAATTTAATCATATTATTCATTTGTATTATTCCAAGATCAGATAGTGGCTTGGTGGTATATGGAAGATGTCGGTGAAAACGCTGGTGAAGCTATTAGATGATGTTTTTCAGAAGAATAATAGCAGTGCGAGGGGTGAATTGATGGCGACTTTAAATCAAGTGGCCGAGACTTATATTACTTATGATTTAATAACGAGTGATTTTAGACCAATAATCGATAAATTGTATGATATCTATGAGAACTCAACATTGACCTCTAATTTAGAGGATGAGATTTTGTTTATTGAAGTTTTGAACGTCTTAGGGGGTTGTTTTATTGATTATGATTCAATTCAGCTATTCGTCAAGAGATATATTAAGTATTCTATAGATAGTGCTGGATATGATTTAAAACTTTGTTCTTTATCAAGAAGTTTTATTTTGAAATTAACACTAATTGGGAATTTAGAAGGGAACAAAATTGGTAATAGTGATGATCAATATTTCAAATTGAAAAAATTTATTTCGGACAGCGTTTTAAATTATTTAATTGAAATTTATTTAAATAAGATTGATATAATAGATGAAAAAATTGATAGATCAACACAGGATTATGAAGAGAGAAGGCGGTTTTTGATTTTGAACTGTAAAGACTTGTTGGTCGCACATGGAATCAAAGAAACCAAAAATTTATTAATAAAGATAGATGATCACTTGGTTCATAAAGAGTCTAGACTAAGAGCGTTAAAATTATTATCATCACTAGTGGCGGCACTGCCGCCTGATTTATATCAGATATTGGATACCAAAATGTTTGATAATTTACTCAACTGTTTATGTTATGATAACTCAAGCTATTCAGTATCGGCCGCCAACTCGATATTGGTGATGTTATTACCTCATGTTTGTAGAGGTTTGAATCCATATTTAATGGTGCTATTTGTAATATATTGTAGATTATTATGTTGGAATTTACAAGTTGAAGCATTTGAAGATGAAAATTATGATGACACTCCTCAAACAGAAAAATTGAATCCAATGGATAGTCAAAATTATGATAATAATGAATGGGAAATATTAGAAATGGAAGATGATGAAAATACTAATACAAGTATCGAAGTTTACAATTATAAAAAATTATTTACTTACTTGTATGGGTTATATCCAATGACTTTTTTAAATTTTATCAAGAATCCATTAAAGTTTCTTGAATTAAACACAGAAAAGAATAATTTCACAAGTCAAATTAATAGTATAATATCAAATGAAAAATTTGATGAATATGAAATCAGAGTGATATCTAAGGAATTACTTAAATGTTATGCCATCCATGAAAATTTTTTCAACTATCTTACTTACGAAGAAGAGTTAAATGATGAACAAAGATGGAACCGATTAGGTAACTTTGAAGATATAGCAGTAGCTTGTTTATCTTTAGATCAATACTCATTTCTTAAAGTTCCAGAAAATAATTATGGAGAAAATGAAATGAACAGTAACTTAACTTCATCTTTCATTCAAACAACCCCTTCAACTCAACAACAACAACAACAACTATCATTCAACAATAAACTCTCTAGTTCCACATCTATTGCTTCAAACCCCAAACTGTTGTTAGACTACCAGGTACTGGGTGACGATATAAATAATTTAATGGAATCACACAGACAATTATACTCTCATGGAACTGCTATAAGAAAAATGTCGAGCTCATCGTCATCTGCAATAAGTAACAGTAATTCAAGGAAATGTTCAATTATTAGCAATAACTTGGATGGAGAACAAAATACCAGTGCGATCAATACCAGTTATCAAGGAACAGCATTGGATTTTTACAAGCGTGAATTATTATTAATGAAAAATGAATTAGAATTCACTAATTATCTAAAAGATTTGAACAAGTTGAAATTGAAGAATCTTCAAGAGGAAGTATTTAAAAGTTCCAAAGATTCTGTATCATTAGAGAATTCGTTAATGAATTTAAGATTAATAACTAATAAGAATGAAAAATTATTAATAGATTTGAACAAGTTAAAAGATGAATTTAATAAATTCAAAAATGATAGATTGAAATATGAAGAGTTAATTTTGAATAAAAACAAGGGTCTCAAGAAATCAAATGAAGAGTTTTCAGCCAAAATAGATGATCTCATAAGGGAAAATAAGAGTTTGAATGATCATACAGATAAATTCCAAAAACAACTAATTTCAAAAGATGATGAAATATTCAAATTACAAATGACATTAAAAGATACTGAAGAAATATTCCAAAATATCAGCGGAGAAAAGGAAAATAACAAGAATAATTCGGAAAATGTTGATAAAACACTGGAAACACATTTGGGGGTCGATGTTGTTAATGATTTAAAAAATGAGAATCGAAATTTAATTTTGGAATTAGACTTGAAAAATTCTCAAATTGAATCTTTGAAAAACGATTACAACAATAAAATAAATTTGCTAAAATTTGACAATAGTTCATTATCAGAAAAGATTAAAGATTTGAAGGCAGACCACAGTGAATATTTCCAAAAGATTATCAAATCTTACGAATTCAAAATTGATGAATTATCTAGAAATCTAAAATTAGTTCAATCCTCACTTTATCTGAAAGAAAAGAAATTGATTACCTTAACCACTACACAGCCAATACCAATTAACACTAACTCGAATACAAGTAATAATAGTAGATCAGATGCTACTTCTAGTATTAGTAAAAACACCAGTCACGTCAATAGCAACAGTAATAATACCTCACTATTGGGTTATGATAGACCAGTTCTGGTCAACTCAGAGTCTTTTATGGGAAACTTTTCATCAGATCATTATGGAGACATTGATAACCGCATATTTGAAAGCAATCCACCAAAGACATCGTATTTGAATGCATATGGAGTTAAACATAACATTGATCGCAACGGCGTCAATAATAGCAATGTTGGACGCTCGGCACGTCATTTGAATGGGTTAGCCAGTAATTTTTCATCTTCTACGAATGGTGGAAATGGTTCCAGTAACACTAATTCTAATGTCATTAAAGGTAGAGGTGGATTACAAACTAAAACGAGCAAGAAAGCTAACTGGATGTAGGAGTCTTAATAATGGTGTACTTTATTTTAGCGTATTGTGTTAAACTTTATGAATTAACAATATATGTATATGTATATATAACTAACAAATGTAAATGATTACAAAGATAGATAGAAAACCTGGTCTGTTCGTACTTATTTAACTCATCTCTTATCGCTTTCGTGTAATGATGTAAGTTCTCTTTTTTTGCATTAAACTATACCTTCCTTTTTTAGAAGATTTGCAGCTGCATGAATAGTTATCATGAATATAACAAAATGACCTTTAGCTTATTCGAAGTTTATTGAAAGACAAAATGAGGAAGTGTCGGGGCAATATTTATTTAGTTTTTTCTTTATCCTTAGCTAGTCAATATTTGAAGTCAACTTCTTTGTAACTCTCTGGGGAAAAAAAAACGAAAGCGGTATTTAATAACTAACCCCTTATTAAAGGGGTATTAATCGCTTAAAAATACATGCATAAACGATTTTACCCCTTTTTTTTTACATTCATGAAATTACAAGAAAGGCTAACTATTCTCAAAAGGAAGAAGTCAAAATGCACCTATCGGTAACTAAAAGTGGATGGAAAGGTTAGCAATTAAAATTCAAAGTATGAAGTATGACATTTGATTTCGAGTTACCTTTTTACAAGTCTCTCCATGCGGCTGAATTTTTCTTTGACTTTCTTTTTTTGAACTGGCGACAGTCGAAATTTAAAAGCTACATCTTAGTTCCAATCTCCTTGATTATGTCATAGAATAGTTTAAGCAGTTGATGATCAGAATAGTGATTATTCAATCTAAACTTTATTTGCAGATGCCAGATTATACAAAATGATGGGAAGAACGGATGAGTATTTAAATGTGAATTTTTCTTTAAAAAAGCAGATGTAGAGAAAAGTAAGTCACTATTTTATTTTTTGCTTTCAACAGATTGTTTTCTATCTTCCCTTGGACGATTTTGTGCTAAGTTTTGGGTTATCTTTGTTAATTCTAAAAGATGGTGTCAGCTTTCAAACCTTTAGTTTTGAAGACATCAGAAAGGTATAATCACAATACTATCGAACATCAAAAAGATTCTCAGCCATTCTATTTACCTAAAAAGAAACAGTATGTAACTGAAGACTTCACTCACAACAATACCACCAAAAAGATAATCAAGCAAGAGCCGGATATGCTTGATTTGGTCAATCAAAATTTAACGAAATCGTCAGGTCGTAGTTTGAATGATCACATATATTCGATAGGAAAGGAAACTTCATATTTTTACTATACGTTTGTTGTTTTACAAGAAAAATTAAGAAACAGCTTCAACTTTAGTAGAGACAAATTTTCAGATTGTTCTAAATTACAAAAACGCAATTATGACAAAGGGATTGAAGAACTAAGTCAAACTTTTCTGCAAAATTTCTTACAGGCAAGAAAAGATCAAACTTCTAACATTTCCGATGACTTGATTTCAAGAACGCAGATGGTAATATCAAATTCAAGTAAAGAGAGACTAGAGAAAAAGGTAAAGTTCAGAGAACCTTTGGTTGTTGAAACAAATAATGATCAAAAAGAAAATGAGAACCAAGGATTGGAATATGTCCAAGGGGAATTTATAACTGGCTCCAAGATAAGTTCCTCTGCTTTAACTACACCTAATCCAGTTGTGATACCAAAAACTTCCATACCTCAACTAGAATCAAATTCAATAAAAATTCCTGACAGTATTAATATAGAATTGCCAAGAACTCCAAGTGGTAGTAAGAGAAATGGAGCAATTTCATTGAAAAACCTTAAAAAATTGAAAAAATCACCTGAAAGGCACAAAAGTCAACCAGGACCGGCAGAACTAATAAAGAAAATAGAACCTTCAAATTTTCTACCACTTTCCACTTTTAGAGTAAAAAATTCTTTTAATATCAAACATTTTACTGATGATGAAGAATACACTTATGAATCAACCACAGATGATCCAAATACATTAACTCCATATGAAACTTTGATTAAGCAAGTTCCTAGAGCAGTTGGAAAAAACGGTAAAAAGAAACCAAATGGGCTCTGTCCTTACTGTGAAGTCCCCACTTTCAACGAGTTCAAAAACTCAAGCTACTTACATCACTTGAACAAACAACATGGTATTTTCTCCAATGGTGAGTTCATGCCTGACCCAATTGATTTCGGACTTTACCGCAGCGCTACTAAAGATAAAGGAATCAAGATCTTTGAAGGTCACAGATGTCCTTATCCTGATTGTGATGTGGTTTGCAGAATCTCAAGAGAAGGAAAAGGCAGTAGCATGAAGAATAGGTTTTTGGAATACTTGAGGCATACACTGGATGTGCATAAAAGGGGTAAAAAATTGGACATCAAACGTAAAAGGGAATCAAAAGAACTGGACAAAACAGCTGCTCTCTTTTGACTAGAACATACATACATACGTACATATATGTATATATATATATATAGATTAAAAAGACAAACACTGACTTACCAATACTCTGATACCAACTTTCTTGGAGCCAGGAAGCAATAAAGGACTAATACAAACACGAATTCAAGTCATAATCTCCACAAAGGTCGAATAGTAGCAACATAGTAAAGGGTGTCACGACACTACATATATGTGTCACGTGTCATGGCATCTGTTGCTCACTATTTTTTTGAAAAGATAAAAGGTTTTCCCCTCTTATCTTTTAATAATCATTCCATTTATATGAAGATACTTTGAAATAGATCAAGATATGATTTTGGTTATAGGGATTTGTATTTAGGGTTCAGTTAGATTATGGATGGATTAAAGAAAGTGTATGGTAATTATAGTGGGTTGATACTTAGTAGGTCAATTGTGAATTTTTACTATGGAAAGAGAAATATTATATTGAAATCATTTTATTTGCTATTGTTGGTATACACAGTTATTGGGAGTACAAGCAAGAGAGAGGATAAGAATAGTCATTATAAAGAAACTAAAAATGGGTTGGTAAAGGAGGGAAAGAGTGTGAGTGAGAGTGAGAATAAGAGGACAAGGAACGTGGGGATCATTAAAAAATCATCATTGCTTAAACTTATCTTATCAATTATTAGTGTAAATAAGTTTGGTTATATAAAGGCGAATTCAGTTCTTGGAGTTTTAGCCTTGGAGATTTTTCTATTAATTTCTCGAGCTTTTTTAACATTAAAAGTTGCTTCTTTGGATGGGGTTTTAGTTTCTGCTTTGGTTTCGAAAAAATACAAGAAATTCTTTTCAAATTTACTCTTTTGGATGCTGCTAGGTGTACCTGCATCTTTAACAAATTCATTATTGGCATTTTCAGAAAAGATATTATCAAAAAATATAAGAACTAATCTAACCAAGAATTTGCTTAATGACTATTTACCGGATGATGATAAGAGTACTTTATACAAGTTACTTAATAGAACAAGCACTACAAATGATGCGTTGAGCAGATCTCAAAATCATGATTCAAAGCAAGAAAATTTAACATTAATTAATGACCCAAATCAAAGAATAACAACAGATGTTGAAAAATTTTCAAATTCTTTGGCTTCTTTACCTTCACAGTTACTTAAACCCTCATTAGACCTATTATTATGTGCTAATCGATTAGCAACAGCAGGCAAGAATTCTGCAGAAGGTGTAGTATTTCTTGGGTTAATTATTCATTTGTCAACTATATTATTGAAATCTATAACTCCAAATTTTATCAAATTATCACGCAAGGGTAATGAATTGGAAAATAATTTTCATATGTTTCATTCAAAAATTGCACATAATAGCGAAGAGATTGCCTTAACTAGAGGGCATAGAAGAGAATTGGATTTGATCGATATAGCTTATTATGAATTGGAGAAATTTAAAAGATTAGAGCTTAGAAGATTGGCATTTTATGATTTAATGATGAACTTTATTGTCAAATATTTTTGGGGAGCTTCTGGTTTAGTTTTATGTTCTATACCCATTTTTTCTCAAAAATTGACGGGGGTTAAAGTAGATACAGATTATATATCAGCAAATTTCATAACTAATAGAAGGTTATTACTCAGTGCCTCTGGTTCATTAGGAAGATTAATTCACAGTAAGAAAAATGTTCAGAATTTAATTGGATATACGGCCAAGATTATTGAATTTCAAACGGTTCTAGACGAAATAAATTCAGAGAAAAGAATTGAACACAAGATTAATAGTTATGAGGGTGTAACATCATTCGTTGATGAACATAAAAAGTCAAACTTTAAGGCATTATTTGATTATATTACTACACCTTTTGAAATTTTAAGACCCGTACTTAAGGCTAGTACTCCCACCTTTTTGAGTAACTCTGAATCATCTTCAGGAGCAAGGGCTTCTAGTTTGGAGGAAAAAGAACAACCTTTAATTAGTGGTCCTAGGATTTTTTATGGAGACGAAATTACTTTTGATAGGATACCTTTGATAACGCCAAGTGGTAACTTATTAGTCAAAGACTTGTCATTTTCAATTAAGGCCAAAGATAATTTATTAATAATTGGTCCTAATGGCTGTGGAAAATCATCTTTATTTAGAATATTAGGTGGATTATGGACGGTAGAAGAACCGGGAAAGTTAACTATTCCTTATAATAAGAAAGATTTATTTTACTTGCCTCAAAGAGCTTATTTAACCATGGGTACTTTGAAAGAGCAAATAATTTACCCCGATTCCATTGAAATGTTTAATGCAGGTATAGAGAAAGCAATGAAGTCGCCTGATAGTATAAAAATTGTTAAAGATGAGAAGTATTTAGTTCAGTTATTGAAAGTTGTTCATTTAGAACATTTAGTTGACGACTGTTTAACTTTAATTAAGCAAAATAATCAATATTCAGAGTCTAACTTAATAGATAATGATGTTTCTGCTTCTTTGGATTTACCTCGAAAATGGTCAGATGTACTATCTGGTGGTGAACAACAAAGATTGGCATTAGCAAGATTGTTTTACCACGAACCAAAGTTTGCTGTGCTAGATGAATGTACCTCTTCAATTTCCCCGGAATTAGAGCAAGAATGTTACGAGTATGCTATTTATCATTTAAACATTACCGTCTTGTCAGTATGTCACAGAACTTCTTTGTGGAAGTTTCACAATCATTTGTTGAAATTTGATCATGATGAAAGTAACAATGTAGTAGGAACAGTTAAGTTTACCAAGTTCGACCCAATAACAAGATTAAAATATTACAATGAAAAACTCGAGAATGATAAGGAATTGAAAGATTTAGAGAACATATCAAGAAGGTTAGACGATTTGAAAAAAATACAAGATGATCAAAGAAGTTTAAGTAGCTTGAGTTTGATGGACATGCAATCATCTTCCATTGCTTCAGAAAATAAGAGTATCGAAGGTAAAAGAAATGTAATAGGTTAAGAACGGAAATCAATTTTTTAAACAAATTATTTATTGCTATTCATGTATAAAACATCCCAAAAACTTTTTTTATTTCTATAAAATTAAAATGTAATCAATACGGTCCAATAGATTATTTAAAATAAAACATATAATTCCTGCTTTTTTTGCTATATTTTTTTTTTTTTTTTCAGACAAAAGTAATATCAATATTATTCTCATCAATTATGTCCATCCAATCTTTGCCTGTTTCCCAGCATGCAACGGCTACATCTCTAGCTTTAATTGACATGTGATTTCCTATAGAGCTTTGTTTTGTAAATCTGTCATAGAAGAAATTTCTGACATCGGCGTCCAAACTCTCAGCAGACGCTATGAACATACAAAATAAGGAACATATTTCAGCTGATGAACAATTTTCTATGTACTTCCGGGTAGTATTTGCAATGGATTTACATAGCGATTGAACAATAGTTGAATCTCTTGGAATCAAAAAAACCCTGCGATATAAGTGTAACAATCCAGCTTGAAAATAGTTTTTATTCGTAGCACTTAAAACTTTATCATTTGCGAACAGCTCATCTGAATACTTCTTTTTTCTTCTTTCAGATGACTCAAAAATTTTAGTCAACCTTTCTTTTGTCTCGATTGCTCTAGTGATTAAAGAAATTGGAAGATGCAAGTTGGAGGGATCGCAGTTATTGTTTTTAACAAGAAATACATTGACTTCTTTTATTAATGTGATTATACTATCGAAAATAGGCAAGTAACGTAGATCAAACCCTAAAAACATATCGACTGCAACTTTAACTTGTTTTTCAGTTTTAGCATAGTCATCATCTAGTTCCTCATCACTTTCATCAGTATCTGAATATCCATAATTAATATCGTTTAATTGATCATTTCTCCAGAAATGAACTTTTTGTTGTTGACTACCAACTTGTGGCTTCAAAGAAGAGCATAATGCAGCCAATACATCAATATAGGCAAACCATCTTGCAAGGAAAAAGGAAACATCTGATTCCTGGAAAGATTGATTAGAAACGAGACCCGAGCTGCTCCTCTTGGAAGAAATAGAACCAGAAACAGGTGGAAATACTTTCAGTGGTAAAATATCGTTGAACTCGTTTTGACTATCACTTTTTGCAAAATTTTTCAAAGAATTTGTCTCTGATGAAGATACACTTTTTATCGAATTTCTTCTAAACAAATGTGTCAGCTTTCTTTTCAATAAAATCTGCTTTGCTCCTTTGATATGCAATTTCCAAGATTTGTGTTTACCTGAAAACATTTCGTATGATCCAATCATAAGCACCAACGCTAAAGTTAAATCACTTCTTGAAGTTTTATCATCCTGAAGTAAGATTAATAACTCGTTTAAAGCTCTTGATAATAGTTGATCTAATACTACCTTAGGTTCTGGTTGTCCCAACATCAAAGTCTTATGTGTTAAACCAAATGCAATTAAGATGGATAAAATTGAATCATTAGTCATTGCTAATCTTGGAAGTATAACTTTGAAAGGATTAACCTTATATAAATGTTCCGGAGCAGGAACAAGAATATATGAAGTAACATTGCGGAAAAAATGAAAATTTTCCAGATAATAAGGTATATTCAATAATAAATCAGGTAAAGGTAATAGCCCTCTCGGTATGGTGTTAAAATTAAAGAAACTATGCAGTTCGTTTGATGCACTAACTCCATTAACATTTTCATCGTATGAGGCACCGTGATAATTAGTAAATCTCAGTGCTTCTATTTCTTTGGAATATTCACGGATGTCTTCATTGACCTCTTCTTCATCTTCATCAATATTGCTATACTTTGTCAGACGTTTATTTGAAAACATGTTACCTCCACCATTAAAAAGAAAAATATCGTTAGAAAAATTGCTTTGAGCAACAGGATCAACCTGTTCAATCTTAGAGATATCCTGTGCGTAGGAATCTAACTCATCTAAAAAATTTGTAAATACTAAATCCGGTTTCATCATCTCATTATGAATTGAATTGTGGTTATTATTATTATTATTATTATTATTAACATGTTTATGTTGGTGAACGAAGCCATTGCTGCCATTGTTATTGTTGGTATTTGTGTTTAAAACTTTCAACATATCTATATCAATATCATGGAATTGAGAACTATCAAATACATTATTACTCTCATTTTTCATTATATTAACGTTATCGTTGCCTGTCTTTGACTTTTTATTACCAAAATGGTTCTCCGGACTACTAGCACTTCCACTTGTTCCACTTGTAATAGACTCTAAATCGAAATTACCAGCTAAAGTCGAAGATAAATCATTCAAAATTCCAATATTTTCAAAATGGAATAATGAATTATTACCACCTACTGTTTCCAATGCATTTGTTAAAGCTTGTAAACCAGGAGTTAAAGTTTTCAGTATATAATTGGAAACTTCTGTTTCAAGATTATCGCTTCGCTTATGATGACCATTCTTGTTGCGCTTCAATTTCTTAGCATGACTACTATTATTCTCCAAGTTAATACCGCTAGGAACCGATACCTCACTAATTGTATTCAGCGTATCATGTGTATTTGGAAGTTGTTGATCAAACAGTTGTATCTGCTTTGGAGATTGGGTTACAGATGATACAACATTCCTCTCATTCAAAACTTTGCCAATTTCCGGTTTCACAATCTGTTTAGATTTCTTCAAACAATCGTTATTCACATTCTTTGAACGTTCAGTGATAGACAGCACACTAAATCCATTTGAAGTATAGTTTTTCGGTATATCACTACACATTTTCTCCAACTTTGGTTTCTTATAAGGTCTCCCTCCCCAAGTCAACTTAATAGAGTAATCACATTCTTTACCTCTTTTGATACAACTACCACATGAAGGTCTTTCTTCATCACATTTAACTTTTAATTTCTTACAACTTTGACATCCAAATCGACTTCTTGTCCTTTTTTGCTTTGACTCTGGTTTGACATTGGATGACATTTTAAACTATTTCCAAGACACTTTCAAGTCCACCAACAAACTAACAACCTCCAAAACAACAAAACAATACCCTATAGAATCTAATCTTTGGCTCTTTGACTAATCAACTTCTCTTCAAAGTAAAGCTAAAAGTATCAATGAATACATTACTCGGTTTCCAGCCGCAATCAAGTTTTTATTATTTTTTTGTTATTTTTTCATTTTTCACCTTTTACTAATAATCATCCTTCCAAAATAGGTAAATAAATGCGCCTGTTGATGGATAAATGAACATGACCGATGAGAAGAGATGTTTTCTACGATATTTAAGAATCATTAATTGGGGTCATTACTATATATAAATGTACATGATGTTCTTTTGAAATGGGAACTATGTTCAAAGTGGGAAGTATGTTTTGGAAGAAAATGTATATAATATTTTTAGAGAAGATATGAATTAATGTTTTCTCTTTGCAACCACTGGATGTGAAGGATCTGAACCAGGCCAGGCTGAAATGATTTTTTTGTTTTTGAGCTTTTCTTGTTCGTATTCATCATCTTCATCTTCTTCCAGATTAGTAGAGGGATAGATGAAGTCACCTGCTGTATTTAAGAACGCGAGCTCTTTTTTAATTTTGTGTATAAAGTCATCATCATCATAAACGTCATTTTCAATATAATTTGATTCATCAGTATAAGAACGAGTATTATTATTATTATTATTATTATTACCTTCTTCTGATGTTGAATCATGCAAAATTTTTTCTAATTTTTCTTTTAATACTAATCTTATGTTTTTTATTAATTTGTTACCAAATTTTTCATCAATGGGTTTATTTTTAATTAATAATTTCAACAATTGCTTTGTCATCTTTATGGTTTTCAACAAGAAATCGTTGTTGCTGCTAACCAATGGTGAGTTAAGAGTTATCAAGACAGCATAGTAAAGCAAAATGTGGATATGTACTGGACAATATTTTAAAGAATCAACAATATCTTTATCGTATAGTACCAAATTTAAGATATTAAAAGCAGACGAAGTAGCAATCTGAGTAGATACCTGTAAATTATTTTCAGATCTCAAAATACCATTTTCCGCTAGTTGTTTATTTTGATGATCTTCATCTATTTCTTCATCTATTTCTTCATCGCTTTCGTCCTCGTCATCATCCTCGTCATCATCTGAATTAAGTTCAGCTTCTATAAAACCTCCGGTATTATTTTCAGAAACCACATTTTCAAAATCATCATCAAACTTACTATTCCATTTAGGAAATTCACCACTTTTATCTCTCATACCTCTAATGAAATTCGAATTGATGTGAATTTTAGCAAAATTATAATATATTAAAGTAGACTTTGATGACCAAACGTTGCTATTGCTGAATCCATTCATTGATGACAACAACACTGTCCATCTAACCATCCATTTATCCAACTCTAAATTTGTATTATATGGAATACCAAAGTGCGAAGGATCTAATAAATCCCAGGAATTGCCTTTAAATATTTCATTTGTAACTTGACTACATTCTATTTGAGAAACTAATCTTATGTCTGAAGTTAATGTTGAATAATTCTTAATCTTACTTGAAGCAAGTGAATCTTTCTTTTGAGATAATAATAACTTTCTGCAATGCCGTATTATGTTATCACTACTATCCATGATTGGTTTCCTATTAAAAGCTAGAGCTTGTTGACTATCCAATATATACAACAAGTACCATAGTTTTAATCTTTTCGTAAAATCTATATCAGTTGAAATAACTTCACTTTCTCGGCTATCATTATTTTTCATGGGGAATGTATTGAATCCATAATTTTTCAGTAATTGTAATGCTACATTACAAAAACTTTGATTTAACCAAAATCCTGCAATACACAAACTGATTATAGTATTGTAAATTTCTGATTCATTATTACTATTATTACCGTTATCAAAATCTGGTAATATATCATCCAGATTATACATGATTTTAAAACTATATCTTTCCAAAAAATCTTTCAAAGGCAGTGATAAGTGTTTTAAATCTGGATGATGCACTGAAGCTATTGTACAAACTGTTAATAATAATAATGACGGTTGCCTATTAAACCATAATTTTTCAATATTAAAATCAGATAACTTGAAACCAAACAACTGAGGAGATATATTTCTTTCGAAAAATTCAAATAAAGATTCAACTTGTGAAAAATTTAATAAATTTCTAAAATCATATTCCTCGTTTAATTTTTTATATTCATTACTTGATATCTTTCTTCTTGTTGAAAAATTACTATTTTCTTGTAAATCCAGTCGAAGACTAGTGGCATTATTGATAAGATCATATAAATTTTTCTCTTCAGCACTAGTTAACAGTGGAAGTTGCAACTGGTTAACTTCTTGGGGCACTGAGGAAAACCCAAGTAATGCTGGAATATCCAGCAGCAGAGGAACCCCAGAAGCAGCAGTAGTAGTAGCAGCAGCAACAGAAGCATTCGCTTGATTATTCTGCAAAAGGCTTAATATGTTGTCCAAAGTGTTATCAAATTTTTGAAGTCTATTTTCCACATCGTCCTTCCATATAGTACTATTATTATCGTTATGCTTTGCAAGATTATCACCATTTTCATCAACTTTTTTATAATTTGAAACTTTGAACTCATAAACACACTCAGTATTAGTCTTCAAACATCTCTGACATGGGTTTGAGTAATCTCCATTGTTATTTTCACATTTGATCTTTGCCTTTCTACATTCAAAACAGGCTTTTATTCTCCTTGGTATTTTATTACTCTGATGATTATTTACTTTCTTTCTTTTTAACGACCAAGTCTGTAGTAAAGAAGATGGAACCTTACCGTTGGTGACTTCTGGAGCCATCACACCTTCTATATTTATATCTCTTTATATTTTAATTTTAATTTTACAATTTAAACGGTAAATGGTATTAATATTGTATATGATTTAAAAAAATGTGTACATAAAAAAATTATTAGTAAATACATTTTTATTATTTAATTTGTAAATGTTTTTATAAAATTATATAATCTACAAATCGGCCAACGGGGAATGAAATGGAGTTCAATCTAACGGTGTCGGCGACTCCGAAGACGACCACGATATTGAATAATCAAAATAAAAGTAATTTGGTCTTTCTTAAGCATAATTTGGTTGGGTTGATCTATACTGTATTCTTTCAACGGTTATTTTGTCCAGTGGTACCATCATCATCAAGTTTTATTGGTGTAGATTATCCGAAATTCATTGGTCAGGATGATTTGGATAGGTTGATAAATGATACTGTCGATCTGTTTATTTATAAGTTGGAAAGTTTGTTTGATAATAACAATAATAATGTTGTGAATTCTTCAAGTAATAAGAAATTTAAAAAAATGCTGTTACCATCGGCTCGTTCTTCATTTTCATCGCCATTTGCATCACCTTCATTGTCGAGCAATAGTGCAGCTGATGTGAGTGCACCGGTTATTGATATTGGTCTGGGGCAACAACAACAAGATTTTAATGTTAATAATCAGACAACAAAGACTGTTTCCGGAAGGATAGTGATAATTTTTTATGAGAGATCACTACAAACAGATGATGAGCAACATTTTGAAGGAGCTTTTAGTAGTGATGATAATGAATATATAAATCCTTGGGAGAGCTGGACTTTTCATGTGAAGGCTAACGGTACAACGTTTCAGCAACAACAGCCGCAACAACAACAGCTGCATCAATATCAATATCTGCAAAACGTACCATTATCTTCTCAGTCTACAGGAGGCGTTTTAATCAACGGAGGTGGGAGCGGTATTATTGGTAATAATAATAATAATAATAACAGTAATAATAATAGTACTAGTGGTAACTTCCCACTATCAGTTGGAAGCGGTGTTCTGCCAATAGGACCCATATCTAATTTGCATGGCAATAACGAATTAACTCAAGATGAGATAAAAGAAATTAGAGATGAATTTGCATCTAACTTGGTTGAAATTTTAGAAAACCTGGATACATATAAGGATCATATACCACCTATAACGTCACTAGATGGGTTTCCTTATAGATTAATAATAAGTGTTGACAATGGTAATGAAAGTTATTTAGATCCTAATGGGTTACAAAGTAACAGTAATGGAAATAACAATAATCATTACAATGGTAATAATAATAATTATAATAATAATAATAATAATAATAATAACAGTAATAATTTTAACTATGTCTCTTCAGGGGAAGAAATCTTAAACAAGGGTTACAAGTTTATTAAAAAGATACTAAGTGAATGATGAACCATTTTACAAATGTATATGATTGAATTAGGGATATAGTTTGCTATCAATTTTTTTTTTCTTTCTTTTTCACTTTTCCATGTTATTTGTTCAATAATTGTAAAAATTGTTTTCAAAAAAATATAAAGTCAAAAAAAAAAAATAAAAAGAAATAAGAAGAAGAAGAAGTAGTTACTATAAACAAGTATAAATTTTTTTTCTTTTTTTTTTTATATATATAAAACTAAAAATCACTAAAACCAAAAGGTAAATGATCTATCAAATCATGAATATCAAGGAAAGTACTTTTGAAAAAAAAAATTTTTTTTTTTTATTCAAAAAGTATTTGTTTATTCAATGATACGAGTGATTAAACCTGTACCAACAGTTTTACCACCTTCTCTGATATTAAATCTTTGACCAACTTCTAAAGGAGTTGGATGTAAAAGGGAACATTGCATTTCAACGTTATCACCTGGTAAGATTTGTTGAGAATGGTCAACATTTTCACCTTCAGGGAAAGTTAATATAACAGTAACATCTGCTGTTCTAATAAACATTTGAGGTCTATAATTTTCAGAAAATGGAGAATGTCTACCACCTTCTTCTTTTGTTAAGATATATAATGAAGCCAAGAATTTTTTATGTGGTTTAACAGTACCTGGTTTACACAAGACCATACCTCTCTTGATATCATCACGTTTAATACCTCTAAGTAAGATACCAGCGTTATCACCAGCCATTGCTTGATCCAATTCTTTTTTAAACATTTCTATACCGGTGACAATAGTTTTAATTGGAACATCATTATAACCAACAATTTCAACTTCTTCACCTTTTTTCAAATTACCACGTTCAACTCTTCCAGTAACAACGGTACCTCTACCAGAAATTGAAAAAATATCTTCAACAGGCATTAAAAATGGTTTTTCTAAATCTCTTTCAGGAGTTGGGATATGTTCATCAACAGCATCCAATAATTTCATGATAGCATCTTTACCAATTTCTGGACGTTTACCTTCCAAAGCACATAAAGCCGAACCCATAATGACTGGAGTATTATCACCATCAAATCCATAAGAAGTTAATAATTCTCTCATTTCCATTTCAACCAATTCTAACATTTCTGGATCATCAATAGTATCAACTTTATTAACAAAGACAACTAAATGTTGAACACCAACTTGTCTAGCCAACAACAAGTGTTCTCTAGTTTGAGGCATTTGACCATCAGAAGCAGCAACAACAATAATAGCACCATCCATTTGAGCAGCACCGGTAATCATATTTTTAATATAATCAGCATGTCCAGGACAATCAACATGAGAATAATGACGCTTAGCAGTTTCATACTCAACATGAGCAGTTGAAATAGTAATACCTCTTGCTCTTTCTTCTGGAGCCTTATCAATAGCATTATAATCCAAGAAATTGGCACCACCTTCTGTTGCTAATACTTTAGTAATAGCAGCGGTTAAAGTGGTCTTACCATGATCAACATGTCCAATTGTACCTATATTAATATGAGGCTTTGAACGATCAAAAGTAGCAGCAGAACGAGCAGATTGGAAAACAAAAGTTTCCTTTTCTGGAAACTCAAAATTTTTCACCAAAAAAAAAATCATCAAAAAAAAAAATTTGGGAGTTTCTCTGCTAATAGGAACAACATAAATTGTTAATAAATATTAAATAAAGGTATTAAATTAAATTGAATTAAAAAAGAATTTTTGTTTTTTTTTTTTTTCTTTTTTGCCGTAATTTATCTTTTTGGCTCAGGAAAAGAAGAAAGATGTATCCACGTTCAGTGTTTGGTGCGGCCATCCGTACTTTAACTCGTGCTAGCAGTATGTATATAAATTTAACAAATGAGTTGAGAAATTAGTAAATTTTTTTTTTTTTTTTTTTGTTTTTGCCTTTTTGCTTTACTAACAAGTTGTTATTTATTTTTAATAGAAACTGTTTCTCCAAAAATCGTCAATAAGAGTTTGGTGTAACAAAACACTACCTTTAAAAGTAGTGCACTTAGCTTAAAAAAACACAAATTAACCGAAACGGGAACTATTATGTTTTGAGAACACGACTTTCAAAATTTGAATTTTGGAAAGAAAAAACAAGATCGTGTACTAAAAGCACAATATCTTTTTCCGGAAAGTGGAGAAATTGGAAAAAAATCGTCCAGCCTCTAAACTAATATCCAGCCCCAAAAGTATTTAATTTCTCTTAGGGTCGTACAGTACATATTAAAAATACCGAAAACAGTAAAAAATTTCACTGCACTTCAAAAAGGATGTGGTGTAGTGTGTTTTGTGTTTTATTTGCTTCTTTGTTTGTTTGTTTGTTTGTTTGTTTCTAGATAGATAGATGGATTTATGAGTGAATCAACTACAACGGTATTCTTAGAGACTATCCCCGGTATAGCCAATGTTTGCATAAGTGGTATTTCATTAGATCTATCAACCTCTATGTTGGTTGACATCTTATACAATGAACATTTACCACAAGGTATCAATAGAGGAAACTCATCAATTTCTAAAATAGATGGCAAACCGGTTCTTCAATATAAATGCGTTAAAGAATTGGTCAATGGTAACACAGAATTTATCAGCTTAACACTAAGACTTCCCCTATGTCATAAAAGTATAAGGAAACCTTACTAGGCTAATCATAAATCACTATAAGCTACTCTCAAACAGGCTTTTTTGGCTCTATATCTGGTGGACCTTGTTCAAAGTTTAGCTCTTCGATCTGTCATTTTCGGGTCGTTAAAACTGCTCATTTTTTTTTTAACACTGAAAAATTTTTGTTAGCACGAAGAAGAATAAGAACAAACAATATATATATATATATATATATTTATATATATGGTTTGTGGTTTGTGGTTTGTGGTTGAAGGAGTTAGTTCATAATCAATGTCGAGTCAACATAAGGATAAGCTGGACATAAATGTTCATATTGATTCGGTAGTTAATAAACTTAAGAGAAGACAAATTTCTGGGTCTTATACTGTTGCTATTGAAACATGTCAATTACTTATGAGAGTTATTTCAGCTTCACGTTGGAATCATCCAGATCAGTTAATTGATATAATACTGCAGGTTGGTAAGAAGTTGGTACAGGCTCAGCCGAGAGAGTTTTCATCGGGGAATATTGTCAGGAGAGTGCTATCTTTAATTAGAGATGAGATGAATGATGATAATGATGTTAATAATGGCAACGGCGGTAACAACAACAATAATAATAATAGTAATTATATCAATAATAGCGTTAATAATGAAAATCAACTGATGATTAGTTCAATGTTTGCTTTGTTAACTACAAATGAAAATAAAAAAAATACCGTTAGCAATCAGCAAAATTTACAACAACAAAAATCACAAGTTTCATCTCTGTCTCTGCAATTGAAAAAAAATACACATACTCAAGATTTTAGATCAATTATAATACAAGGAATAAAAGAATTGATAGATGAGATTTCATCAATCTCGGAGAATATCGAGACTATGAGTGTGGATTTGATCCATGATAATGAAGTCTTGTTAACTCCTACTCCAGGTTCAAAAACAGTTTTCAATTTTCTTCTGAAGGCAAGGTTAAAGAGAAAATTTACAGTCTTGGTAACAGAATGTTTCCCAAATGAAACTGAAGAAGCCCACAAATTCGCCAAGAAATTGGCTCTGCATAAAATAGATACAGTAGTAATTCCTGATTCAACTGTATTTGCAGTAATGTCCCGTGTTGGGAAAGTTATTGTTGGTGCAAGATCAGTCTTTGCCAATGGTGGATGTGTAACTAGTTCGGGAGTCGCTGCAGTTTGCGAATGCGCAAAAGAATACAAAACACCTGTTTTTGTTGTTGCTGGCCTCTATAAATTATCTCCTTTATATCCATTTGATAGAGATAGTTTAGTAGAAGTTGGTAATTCAGGTAAAGTCATGGAATGGGAAGATAGCCAATTAGTTGGGAATTGTGAAGTTACAAACCCTCTTTTTGATTACGTTGTTCCTGAAAATATTGATATTTATATCACTAACGTGTATGTATCCATTTACAAATTAAAATTGAAAAAAAAAAAAAGTTGTTCAAATTTTTGTTTTCTTCATTTACTAACAATTAATCCTAATTATTTTTTTTTAGCGGTGGATTTTCTCCAAGTTTTATATATAGAATAGTTCTAGATAACTATAAAGCTGAAGATGTTAATCTAGAATGATTGATATGGCTAAATGGTATATAGAATCATGCTACGCCCTGTGCCTTGCTCGGTCAAGTTTTAACTTTCTTGATCTTGAGCTGGATACTTTTTTTTTCATATACATTTATTTAAAAAATCGTAATGGGCAATAAGAAACTCTTAAAAGTTGGTATTTTTGAGTACGATTATACCATGGTCTAACCCAATGCTATACATCGTAATTATCTGACTTTACATCTACTCTCATATATATATATTTTATATATTTTATATATATCATTTAATAGTATTAATCTCTGTCATTAGTACCAACTTTTGTTGTGCAGAAAATTTTTCAGCAAAAAAAAAACGTAAATTTAAAGTGAAACAAAATGACTCTTACCTTTTGTCAATATATATATATATATATATATATCTGTAGATATCTGTATATATTGTTACGTTTTTGTATATCTATAGTTGATTGAGGTTTTTCTTTTCATCATGGTCAATTCTTTAGAAAGAGAAGAGCCACATTATTTTGGTGCTGGTCCAGCTTTACTTCCAACTCTGGTACTCCAACAGGCTGCGTATGATCTTTTAAATTATCAAGGTTCAGGTTTAGGTATTGGTGAAATTTCTCATCGTTCAAAACCTGCTACTGATGTTATTAACCAGTCAAAGGCAAGGTTAGTACAACTTCTTGATATTCCTGAAGATACTCATGAAATTTTTTTCATGCAAGGTGGTGGAACTACTGGGTTTTCATCAATTGCATCAAATTTAATGGCCAATTTTTTAAATAGAAAAGGTAAAAGTGGTAAAGCTGGTTATGTTATCACTGGTTCTTGGTCTCAAAAATCTTATGAAGAACTGAATAGGTTGGGAGTTGATACTGAAATCATTGCCAATGCTGCCAATGCTCGTGGTTCCAATTCTACCAAATTTGGTACAATTCCAAATGTTGATTCATGGTCTAATAATGTTTCTAAAGATGATACTGCATATATATATTATTGTGATAATGAAACAGTTCATGGGGTTGAGTTTCAAGAATTTCCCTTTGAGAAGTATGAAGGAATTCCAATTGTTGCAGATATGTCATCTAATTTCTTGTCAAAGCAGATACCAATTAGCAAATATGGTTTAATTATGGCAGGTGCACAGAAAAATGTTGGAATTGCTGGTTTAACAATTTATATAATTAGAAAAGATCTTATCCCTCAACCTTCTGATCATAAATTATTAATTGAAAATGGTATTCCTATAACACCAATCGCATTCCATTACCCATCAGTTATAAAAAATAATTCTGCTTATAATACAATTCCAATCTTTACATTACAAGTCATTAATCTTGTTTTGGAAAACTTAATCACAGTTAAAGGTGGTTTACAAGCCCAAGAAGATTTAAATCGCAAAAAAGCTGAAAAGTTATACAGTGTCTTGGATAAATATCCAGAAATTTTTAATTTACCAGTGGAAAAATCTGTTAGAAGTAAAATGAATGTAGTATTTACCATTTCAGGAGGTGAAATAAAAGAAGGAATTTTCTTAAAAGAAGCTGAAAAAAGGTATAAATTAACTGGATTAAAAGGTCACAGATCTGTTGGTGGTATGAGAGCTTCTTTATATAATGCTGTTGATACCACCAGTGTTGATTTATTATGTAAATTTATTGAAGAATTTGCAAAAGAAAATTAAGTAACAATAATAATAATAAAAATAATAAATATATTTGTATAAACATTACTGCTGATTAATACCACTAACATAATAAACAATCTCACAATTCTCATTCTCATCTAAATAGCAATGCAATACTAATGCTTCCATCTCACTAATGATTAACACAACATTTGAAGATAATTCACAGATATTGGCTCCTAATTTCCAGTCTCGAAGTTTAACCATGACATTAATTGGTTCATCTCTATCCCTCTCTCTTCCTCTGATATTAGTTTCATCTTCTTGATCCTCGTTGCTATTATTGATTTGCTGCACTGGTAGTCTTTCTCTCCAAGATGCTGTTATTTTTCTTGTATCTTCATTTATTGTTAGTCCCAAGTATCCATTCTTTGTAGCTGCAATGTTTAAATACTCTGCTTTTTTATATCGTTCTACTCTTTTGAAAAGAGATACAATATCTCTATTTAACTTCATAAATACATCCACATTACTCAACTCTGGTTCTCTAATTCTTTCGTCACTTTCTTTTTTCAATAATCGCACAGGAATACGAAACGTATGACTTATACTTGAACTCACGCTCACATGCTCATTATAAAAAATAGATAAAGTAGCCAACGATTTTGATGCTGAAATTACTTGTTTAGATCCTCCCGTTCCATCAGCATTATTTGCTGAAGGGTTCTTCCTCTGAAGTCTAATCGATAATCCATACGAGTTTGTACGTTCAAAGTTTTTCAATACTTGATACAATGGCTCGATATTGATCTCCATTGAGATAGTATTATCTCTTATAGATTCTACCTCGTAGATATCAAAAATCTCTTGGGATAATTTACACCATACTTGTGGCTCATTCAAAGAAGCTGAAATAATATGTAAATTCTGCGGAGTAAATCGTAATATACAAAATTTACGAAGACTAATGATAGCACCCAAAGTATCTAGAAATTAAAAATAATGTTAGCACAATTTTTATACAATCCGAAGAATAGTTAATAATAAATGAAAACTTACTTCTCAAAGATTCTGTAGATGCTGTTGATATCTTCAACTTCATTGGCCTAAGTTTACTTACAGGAATTATATATAATATAATAATATTAAGCAGTTACTTTTCATCTTTATTATTATTTTGATTTCAAATATTGTATATAAAGCGCGTTAAAAAATATTTAAAGGTGAAAAAAAAATACATAGTAATTTACAATATTTTGATTTTTGAATAAATACCATCGTTATAACCCTTTTGAAGGCCAGTGTCACTGTCGTTGTTGGAAAATCTTTCCCTTTGTAATGTCGAGATGTTGCTCAAGACATCACGAGCTTGTTCTCTAACCAATAAATCGTTATCTGTTTCAACAAGATACTTCAACAAGTTGACGATTTTTTTACCATAATTTGGGGGGAAACCTTCAATTCCACCTGGTCCGGTGACTAAATCATTTACTAGCACTACTGCCGACCTTCTCATTATTGATTCTTCACTAGAAGTTTCCAAGTTTAGTATACCTAGCACACAGTCAAAACAATCTGGTAATTTGGAAATTAAACCTATAGGATTCACTTTACAGCAAACACCTAAAAGTGACATTGCAGACATTCTTAATCTGTTATCCAGCTTCAAAGAAGTTTCATGCTCTGATTCATTTATAGTAGATGGAATTCTTATTAAAGATAACGTAGCGGATGAAACGAGATCAGCAACGTTTCCGGTAAAAGTATCATTTGCGTTTTGAATGAATCTTAAAAGAACTTCACCTATTCTTAACCTTTCGTCTAATTCCTGTTTTGGATTGATATAAAAATCTATCAATATAGGTAACACATTGTTTTTATCAAACTTTAACAACGAATCTAATCCTTTAATGACATTCAAGTAGATAAACGGATCAGGGTCTTTAAGTTGGAGCAAATTCAATTCAATTACAAACTCCAATGAGACAACATCTGATCTCTTATCAATTAATTGTCTAAGTAAAAATAACCCATGAGCTCTAATTGGTACCAATGGATCATTCAACGAGGTGATTGCCCTTTTTAAAGTTTCTTCATCCTTTTCTCTTGAAGATTTTGGCCTTAAGGTCTCTTTGGCTAATATCGATTGGATTCTATTATACAATGACTCTGCTGACTTGTTTTGATTAGATAGAGATAGCAAAAGTGTTGAAATTTCTTTAAGTACTGAAACAGAACTTTCATTTAACTCTGTTGTTGTTGTCTCCGATAATATAGCGGATAATAACTCTAATACTACACTCAATGACTCACGTAACTCATCCTCTTCATCATCTGAATCTTCGTCATCTGAATCTGCACCTTGTTCAATAGTTTTTTCCATTATTTTCATATCCTTTTGTTTGTTCTCTTTTTTCACAACAAGATTCTGAGTATTATTTATCAAGACATTTTTAACAACTTCCAACATGTCATCAGGAGACCTTGACAATTTTTCCTTATACTTGTCAACAATGTTTTCTAATAATCTTAAATCAATCAACATTATAAAAGGATCATCTTCACCATCTTGTTGCAAATCAATTTTAGAATCGCTAACATTTAACCATCTTTTCAAAATCAACCCAAACTCTTTTTGAAGTAATTCTTCATTTAAATCTTTCAAGATATTCATAAATAAGTCAACTGCAATATCTAAACTATCAAAAAGATTATTATTAGTTATATTGTTATCTTCTATGGTTGTTTTTTTCTTGATAACAATTAATCCATTCTCACCATTTTCAAAAATCCAATTTTCACCTGAGATTAATAATAAATTCTTGGCTATTGTATCTAAAAATTCCAAATCATTGGTAATTGTGAAAAAGGAAATAAATATACTTTTAGGAACTTCAATATTTCTCTTTGTACTTTTAACATATATTGTATAACTCCAAAGTGGTAATATTAATTGTTGAAATAAACATTTCAATAATTCTGGAGAAGATTTCTTAGTCAATGAGATAATGACATTTACAGCATTATTCAAATCTACTTCACTTGTCAAAATTTTATTTTCTGAAATTTTTGGATTAAAACATTCCCATATTTTTGAAAAAATGAAATCTTTAACAATTAAAGATTTTTTTTCAAACAAAGTTTCCACTATATTACATGCAACAGATGTCAATATGGGTCTATTTATTAATACCAAGATATCATATAATTGTTTACCAACATTTCCAAAATAATCTGCAGAATTGAATTGCCTTGGCTTACTCATTATGACATTACAGATATGATCTATTTTTTCTATATTTATGTCTTCATCTTCTCTCAAACCAGCAACAAATTCAATTAACGATTTGACACCATCTGCTCTTTCCACAGTTAATAAAGATAATCTTGAAGAAACAAATTTTTTCAACCAAGGTTGGGAATAAGGTTGTAATAATAATGTATATATGCTAAATAATTGGAAAGTATTTGATAATTTTTCAATTTGAGTAAATTGAGTCTGGTATTTTTCATAAAAAGCTTTATTTGAATTTGGATTACACATCAACGATATCGATCCTACTAATAAGTCGGTATATCCCGAGCCAGTCATTAATAAGTTTTTAACATCTCCTCCACCATCTATTATTTCATATAATTTTGTTACTATTAAACTTAACAATTTCTCCGAATCCAGTGAAGAAGAAGAAGAAGAAGGAGATGATGATGATGATGATGACGTAATTTTAGTTATCTTGATTTTATTTTTACCAAAACTCTTTAATTGTCTTCTTTCTAAAGGAATACCAACATTCACAGGTAACGCCGAGTAAATACCTTCAATTATCACAAGATTTAAAACTGATCCAAAAATTTTCATATCAGGTAAAGATATAGTGATAATATTTTTATCCTTTGCCTTTAATTTTTTTTTCATTTGATAATTTTTGAATTTGTAAAAGATAATCCAACAATTTATCTATAACGGTAAATCTCATATAAAAATCATGATTAACATTATTTCCATTAAAATTCAAATCATTACAATTTTTTCCATCTAATTTAATATATAAATTTTTAATTGTATCTTGATTATTATTATTATTATTATTATCATCATCATTTTTAATAAATTTTGCAATCTCTTCAAATAACTTATCTAACGGGGTATTTGCCCTTAACTTTGGATTCAATAATTGCTCTTTTAAAGAGTTTCCCATATCTGAATTATCTCCATTCCCATCATTAGGCATATTAATAATTCTTGTATATTTTAATTTGTCTTAGTTAATAAATACCTTCTTCACTTTACCTCTCAAATATAGCGATGAGCAGTATCATATAAAACATATTAAATTAAATTATTAAAAAAAAAATTTTTTTTATTTTTTTCTTTCTTTTATTAAAAAAAAAAATTCAAAAAAAATTCTTTATAAAAATTTTCTTTTAATTAATAATTACTCTTGATTTTTTTCTGGGAAGACTCCAGTATTATAAGAGAAATACTTGTTTTGTTTGTTAGATTAGGAATTAGAAATGTCATTAACCACATCTCTCACGCAAGAGGAAATAGACGTTATAATCGATGATGCCAGGTATGGAGATTTAGAAGAACTTCAAGAAATTTTTAAAGAAGTAGATCCATCATTATTATTGACAATGCGTGATGAATATACTTTAAATACACCTATACATATGGCAGCAGCAAATGGACATACAGAAGTTATTAAATATTTACTTTCATTACTTTCACAAGAAGAACAAAGAAAATTGGTCAATTTACAGAATGAAAATGGCAATACACCTCTTCATTGGGGGTCACTTAATGGAAACCTTGAAGTTATAGAAACCTTATGTTCTGCTGGAGCAGATCCTTTTATGAAAAATAAAGCAAACCATGATGCAATATATGAAGCAGAGAATAATGGTAAAGAAGAATGTGAAAATTACTTCTTAAATAAATTTGCAGTTGAACCACAACAAGACGATGATCAAGAAGAAACTCAAGAAAATGGTGAATCCATAAAAGTTACCGTGAAAGAAGGAACAGAGATCTTTGAGGCCACAAGAGAAGGAGTGGCTGCAGAAGAGCAACGCAAGCTTCAATCTGAAAACGAACTAGAACAAAAAACAAACAAATTGACCATATAATATATATATATATATAGAGACTATCAATCTAGTTCTCCACTTAATAATAGATGTTTACTACTCTTTTTAAGCCCTACACCATCTACACCACTCACACCACTCACACCACCATTGATATATACACCCCACACCATTAATTTTTTTTTTTTTTTTTAGCTATAAGTAGTAATTTACCGTATAAGGCAGTTGTACAATTAAAAACCTTTTCTACTTCCCCTTTTAGGCGTAGTATTTCCCTTTTCAAGCCATAGGCCCCAGAATTACCGCACTCCCCGCCAACTTCAACAGCGTAAAACACAGCACTAACAAAAACAATAAATGGAAAAAAATGTGAAAAAATTTTTGACAAACAAAAAAACGCAGAGAAAATAAAAGTCGTACAAAATGTCGAAAAATTATTAAAAATTTGTGAATGATATTTTTCAATATTAATCAAAAGAAAGTATAGTAAAATAAGTAAAATATAATATAATAGTATAGTAATAATAAATATAATAGTATATATAATATATATATAATAGTAAAAAAGAAAAAAAATTTTTTTTTTTTTTTTTATTGTTTTTATTTACTAATCAGTGTTTTTCATAAAAAGTATTGGTGTTAAATGGGTGATATTGAGGAACCAGAAGTTAAAGATTTGGGGTTTGATCCATCTTTAAAGAAGAAGAAGAAATCAAAACCAAAGATTACTGATGAGTCATTAGAATCTACTCCATCTGGTGAAATTGATGATATGTTTAGTGGATTGAAAAAAAAGAAAAAAAAACTGACAAAGGAAAAAGATTTGAGTGGTCTGGTAGATTCTGTAGATTCAGTGGATAATAGTATAAATGACCTTAGTGAATCATTGGATGATCTTAAATTAAAGAAAAAGAAGAAAAAAATTTTATCATCACCAACAGTGGTTGATGATTTTGAAAAACAATTGGAACAAGCAGGTATTGAAGAAACTACTCTGAGGCCTGAAAGTGCTCAAGATTCATTAGAAGAATCACAAAATGAACTTCAACAACAAGCTCCAGGGTTATCATATAAAGATTTATTATCTAGATTTTTCAAAATATTGATGGAAAATAATCCAGAATTAGCAGGTGAAAGATCTGGACCTAAATTCCGTATTCCACCTCCAATTGTTCAAAGAGAAGGTGTAAAGAGAACTATGTTTGCTAATATTGAAGAAATTGCTCAAGTTTTACAAAGATCCCCAAAACATTTAATCGAATATTTGTTTGCTGAATTAGGTACTTCAGGTTCTATTGATGGTCAAAATAGATTGATTATTAAAGGTAGATTCCAACCTAAGCAAATCGAAAATATCTTGAGAAGATATATTATTGATTACGTTACTTGTAAAACTTGTAAATCGATGAATACTGAATTGAAAAGAGAAAGTGCTAATAGATTACATTTCATTGTTTGTAAAGCATGTGGTTCAACAAAATCCGTTTCATCAATTAAAACAGGTTTCCAAGCCCATGTCGGTAGAAGAAAGAAAGCTTAAGGTATATAACCTTTGGTATAACTATCGAGAAAGAATTTTGTATATTTAATTATTATTATCATCATTATTATTTTTACCTTTTCTTAATTTTTTTTTTCTTTTTGTTATAAATCAAAAAAAAAAAAAAAAAAAAAAAAAAAATTTACATTACCCAAGTTCAAAAAACTTATTATTATTAAAGCTTGTAGCTTGTAACTTGTAAATTGATTCCTTAAATATCTGCATTACTTTCTGCATCCAAAATCGAATCAACAACCATCTTAACTGACAGACTTTCTTCCCACTCTTTTGATCCATATTCTACAATTCTTATCTTTGATAATTGTCTAACTTTTCTCCAAGTTAAAAACAAATTGAACAAATCTTTTAATAAAACAACACAACAACATCCAATAATGTTTCTAATAAATGTGCCCTCATCAGGTGTTTGGGCATATTTATTAATAAACTTAGTTAATAATGGTATATGGCGTAATAATTTACTAGCAACTATTTCACCTAATTTTGGCCATAACATAGTTGTGAAAATAGTTAAATATACAGATTTTTTCTCAAATACACCCGAATAATCATGTTTAATACAATTTTCAATCTCACGCCTACTTCTTGATCTTTTAATTTTTCTCATTGAATCATTTTTAAAAATGAAATCATAAATTTTTGTGAAAAAAGATTTAGAACTATGATATCCTTTTTTCTGTTTTAATAAATCATGTTCTAATTGAAGCTCATATTCCTCTTTATTTTCCAGTTGTATTTGATCCAATTCTTCCAATGATAACCTATCTGCTATTGAACTTGGTTGAACAGTTCTTACCCATCTATAATAAATTCGATTAAAAGTTAAGCTGAAAAAAATATTATACAGAAATCTTGATAAATTCAAGATTAATAATCCAGCTCTTGCCCTTGGTACCATCATATTATTAATCCTATCCATACATAATAGTGGAAAACTTTGAACATAAAATTCTTGCAAATTAGAAGTCTTAAAAGGTGAAACTCTAAAATTTAACAAATAAATAGGAAGACCTCCTGTAATCAGGAAAAATCTCAGTGGGATAAGATTCCTATCCAATGCATCCAATAAATTACTAGCAGGTATATTTAATAACCTCATCTGAACACTCTCGGGACATAATGTGGAAAGAATGTGTACACCTGCAGCACTGAATGAAGCAGCTACACTTGCCACTGTTGCAGTAATTGCTGTGGAAACTAAAGTAGAAATTGAAACAAATTTTGTACCAAATATTATAAATTCTTGAATACTCATCCTTAAACTATTGATTGGTTCTTTTTCTGTCTTTAAAAAAATCAACCTTGAACATTGTGGGCATTTAACGCTGATGGTAGTTCTTGAACGATCATTACTAACAGAACCAATACCTCTTGGTGATAATGGATTACTCGATGTCTCAATATGAATACCAATTCTACCCCATAGACTAAAATCTTGTACCGTATTATTATTATTATTGTTGTTGTTATTAGCACCTTCCTGGATTCTTTCAGCTCTTTTTTTCTCTAAATCAATTGATAATACCCAATTGATAAAACATATTCTATGAGCCGTTAACGAACATGAACACGGTTTGACCCAATCATGAGCATCTTTTGGTTTACCCATAGGAGGTATCTCATCCTTTGAGCCCAAACAAATCCAACAATGGTCATTAGAGTCATGCAATTCCGATGAGCTGGACATTATTGACCGAAGCAATAAAAGCAAACTAATTAATTGAAACGAAATTCTCACAATGTACCAGCAAAGACAACTCTTTTTCTTTTCTTCAAAAAACTAACAAAGAAATAAAGAAAGAAAAATTTTATTTTTTTATTTTGAACTATTCTCAGCTGATATATTAAACAATAATTTAAACTTGGAACATTCAACTCTTTATTCCTAACAATCAACTAAATGATTGATCTACCTTACAAATTACCAATTATCTTTTATAAAGAGGAATTCTGACCTGACTCTATTTTGATCTCCAAATGAACTTTTTGGTAAACTACGCACTACTTTTGCTTATGCTCTTCTCCATCAACTTCAACACAGAGTTCATAACGTTTGACACTCAGATCCACACTCAAAGATGGTCTAGATGGTTTAGATACTTTTTAGTCTACAAAACTAATTTATTGAGAACCTAGCTAGTATCTACAAAGTATTTCAGTGTAAAGAAGTTTAAAAAGGCCGGGTATTTATTCGTTTAAAGTCAATAAAACTAAAAAAAAAAAAAAAAAAGATAAAAACTTAAAAAGAAAGTTGGGTATCTCTCCCCATCATTGTGCATATGAATGCACACCGAAATAAAAACGTAAAGAGAATAGTTAAAAATAGTCAAATTTAAAAAAAATGAAAAGTCATTTCAAAAATGAGTGAAAATAAAAGTATAACTATGAAGAAGTAAAATACTAATCAAGAAGCAAGCTGTATAAACTTTTCGAATTTTTTTGAACAAACAAAAATGTTCAGATGACAAAGAAAAAAGTCATTTAACTTGATGAAACCAATGGAAGAACGTTTTCTAGGAACTCGCCTTCTACATTACCTGGTGGGTAATATTCACAGACAACGTAGTTACTCCATACAGAGTTACAGTATTGGTAAGCGCAACCCAATTCTGTGGTGCTCTTCCAGATGACTTGGGTAAAGTGACCAGTGGATTCTGAGAATGTTGTTGTCGAGTAATTGTAGTCGTCACCTTCGGCGTACCATGCGTCAACAGTGCCAACGATACTGTAACCAGCAGCCAAGTTTTCACCATATGGATCAGATCCATAGTAGTACTCTGAGTGTTCTAATGTGTAAGTTTCGCAGAAACTGTTGTCTTCAATGTATTGAGCGGCATAAGAAGCCAAAGTATCAGACCAAACTAAATCTGGGACACCATGTAAAGCACGCTTTGCGTTGTGCTCATCAAGGATAGCAGCAACAAATGATGGCGAGCTTGATACAATAGCTGATGTGGAAGTGGTTGAGCTTGAACTAGAGCTGGAACTTGAAGTAGTTGAAGTACTGGTAGTTGAGGTAGTTGAGCTTGAACTGGTGGTGGAAGAAGTGGAAGAAGTTGATGAGGTTGATGAAGTTGACGAAGTGGATGAAGTTGAAGAAGTTGAGCTTGAACTTGAGCTTGAACTTGAGCTGGTTGTTGATGATGATGATGTAGTGGTTGGGCTTGAAGTGGTTGTATGTGAAGTAGTCTCGGAACTGGTAGTAGTTGGAGAAGAAGTTGAGGATTTTGAACTAGTGGATGTCTCAGTCGAAGAAGTCGAAGAAGTTGAACTAGTGGATGTCTCCGTTGAAGAAGTTGAAGAGCTCGAGGAGCTGGAAGTTGTGGTAGTTGCTGGATAAACCGTGGAGATAGTTGAACCGTTTTCAATGTATTCCGTGATGGTGACAACAGTGGTGGTCTTTGCCGCTTGCGCTATTGTCGATATCGACAAAAGCAAACAAGCTATATTAAGCGTGCTACTTATCTTCATCTTCTCTTTTTTTTTTCTTGAAAAAGGAAATATCTCTAAATGAGTTGAGGTGAGCTTGTTGGATGAAAAGATAAATTACAAAAGATCTGTTTTCGAAGCAGGAAATAACTCATCTTTTATACAATCTACCTTTTTGTCGAGCTTTCTCGTAAACTTGCTTCGCTTCAAGTTTTTTCATTTCTTTTTCATTTCTTTTCTTTTCTTGCTTGGTGCATTGTTTACAGAATTTCACTTTGCACTCTGCTGTGGAAGAAGCAGGGAAAAAGCTCAACCAATTACTATTGGAATCTTCAAATTATCATACACAAGGCAAAGAGTTGTGTAAACAAAAAGTCAAAAAACCACTGCAAGATTGGTGAAACGCGATCTTTCGCATGCACAACACGTCAAAACCTTAAACTTAAAAGAAAAATATGCATCTTGGACAATTAACTTTAGATTTGCAGGAGTTCATTACGCTTCTCAGGGAATTAGCGAATAGTTCGGTAGACAATCGTGGTTTTTTTAGGTGATCTTCAAGCATCTTTCGGTGGTCAAAAATGAAAAATTAAAAAATATTTTCTGTGAATTGTAACTACGGTGCATATAGAAAACCAGAAAACCGAAAGAAAAAATAAAATAAAATAAACTAAAGCGTTTGATAGAGGTGCTGAGTACTGTTTAGAAAAAATTTTTTTCTAGCGGTTTCGTGTTTTATTTAAAAGACCTCAAAACACGATTAATCAAACATGAGATGATCTCGGTAACCGTTGAATTTGACGTTGTGTTCAGTTGAATGGTTGACTTTGATCGGGTTTTATTATTATTGTGGGACATAAACAAACAAAAAGTACCTTTAATGTTTTCATTCTTTTTTTAAGAGTCAGTAATTAAATAAGTAATCCTCGTTAAGCTTATACTACAGGATCATACTATGTTACGTATGCACCACGAGTACTGCACCAGCCGAATTTTTTTGGAATATATAACATTACTTTTCGGCTTGGAGGACCCGATTGGGACCATTTTTTACCAGGATTGAGAGCGCATGTAGGTAGCTTCCTTGTACACTTTAACTCAGTTCCTGGGACTCTGGTACCAAAGAGAAGCGAGAGCAAAAATCAAAAGAAATATTATTCACGTTTTGAAAACTTGTTTGGGGCCTCTCTAACATCATAGGTCAGTGGTAAGTTTAATGTTTACATTTTCTTTCAAGTGTCATAAACGTAAAACTCCCACAGATGTGTATATATTATAAATAAACAAATGATTATATATAATACCGAGCAATAGAAGCATATTAAAGTTTAGAGAGACATACATATCGTCGTATACATTTATTTTATAAATATATGGTAGTACAAACAAACAAATAATCTGGATCTGCGTTGCGTGCAAACTTTGTCTTTCTCCACCCCCCACTCAACTTGATTGAGCATTAAGTCTGAATAAGAGATGACAATGACTTATCCTTACGAAACAGAAAGATTTGCACTCAAGCCAGTTAGTTATCCGCTGAACAGAACTTAATATCTTATATACCATTTCCTATTATAAACAAACTTTACAGTACAATACAATACAATAAAATGAAATAATATATATATATATATATATGCTTAGTCAAGCATGCCTAAAAAACCTGGGAAGTTCACTACTGGGGTCATATTGTCATAATCATGGTATTAAATAAACTGTAAAAAAATTCCACTGTTAGCCATTTCCTCTTTCGTCAATCTACAATAGGAAATCTAATTAGTTAGTCAGCCTTTTGCTAAGCTTAGATTCGGATCTTTGCTCTTTGATCTCACGCACTACCCAAGTGAGCCTTCCATTTAAGCTATTGTGCATGTGGCTCAATTGGTAATTCTTTGCTCAATTGGGAAGGGTTCCCTTTTTCGGCAAGATCTTCTTACGGGAAAAGGCCCTTTAGGGACCAAAATAAATACATGACGCATAATATAACAAATTTTCCCTGCCACGCCACAGGACCCAAGTGAAGACAATTAAACTAACTATAGGAGAAGCTTATGCTTAGGATTGCAATGTTTATGGGTGGTATTAAATATCAGAGAAAACAATAGAGCTAATAAGTATAGTACAGACAGGGTATAATGAGATTGATGTCTCTTTTTTTTTCAAGTTAAAAATATCAAAATAATCCTAATGTAATTGGAGAGAGGACACGGGCATTAATATTAATATTAATAATAATATTTTTCATTTCTCATTTCTCCTTTTTAAGCTATCTGACAGGTTTTTTCTCTCTCTCTAACTTTATTTTTCTGCAGTGTCTTTTTTACTGGCTTTGGCCTTTTTTTCCAACTAACTAGATTGAGATATTGAGACATTTGTGGGTGAGATTCTGGCAATTTTTTAACTATTCAGAGTCTATCCATGCTAGATAACATTTTAGTGAAATTGTCCACCAAGATTCAAATGCACGTAATTTAACACAGTACATATTATATTATTTTCAATTGTTTTTGCATCCATTGCAGGACTCTCAATAAACTTGTATAGCTTTTGATGTCATTGCATATAATATACATCTTTCCAAAATACCTCATGCCCAGATACTTATAATTTTACCCGAATACTTCAGGTGTTGACATGGGAAACGATGGTTGAAATTAATCACAGAAGAGGCCCTTGCCGACTTGCAAAAGTATTTGGGAAGGTAGAAATTAATTTTCTATTATTCCTTTGACGTCAATAGCAAATTGTCGCTTTGAAAAAGTAAACTATACTGATAAAAACATGATTATGAATATGACTTTCAATTAATATACAATATATCCTTGAACCAAGGAATATATGTAATGTGAGGGATTCTTTTACAACTAAAAAAAAAATAAAAATAGAAAAATTATTTTTAGCTGATGCAATGAAACTAATGATGATGCTTATTAGAACTTGCTACAAAGAATACAAAAAAAAAAAAATAGAAAATAGAAATTTTTAATTTTATCGAGAGAACTTTTGTTAGCGACCACCACCAAAAAGTCCGAAGAACCCCTTTTTAGCTTTATTTGATTCCTCTTCATTTGCTCCTCTTTGTACTTCTCTCTGTTCATTTTTATTAGTATCATCGTCATAGGTGATATAGTTGAAGGCAATGTCAAACAAAACCGGTTTGACGTGGATCGGTTCGAAATTGTTTTCCATATTAACCACTTTGTTTAACGTTTCATCTGCCGAACCACCGATAAACTTATTTATGTTATTTATTAGGAAATCATCACTAGTCTTTCTGGATTCAAAATAATTACATAAGATATGAACCTTGTTCAAATTACGTTCTACTTCCAATTTCAAAGTTTCAACGTCTTTTGAAATTGGCAAGTTAGGGATATTAATATGATCTATGACGTCGGTTGATTCCAAGAAATTACAAAGCTGGTTTGCCTTGCTTAGCAACAGCAATGATTCCTTTAACTTTCTTGAAGTCAAGTAAGATTCAGCTAATTTAGTAATTTTGATGATTTGATAATATGATTCAATGGTTTCTAAAGCTTTCCACATCTCTTCATTGTTATATACACCAGGCAAATCTTTTAATTCTTGCACTGCCCTCAAGATATTTTCCAATATTCTCAAGATATCTTTGTTTTTCAATAATACAAAATTTTTTGACAAGTTTTTCTTTTGTTTAATGCTCAATTCTTCAATCAAAGTTAAATCTCTTCTGATTTTCAAAAAAATCAATTGATATTTGATATAGGCCAATATGACTTGATTATCTTCTATTTCTTCATCAGTTAAATCATTAGTTTTCTCCATTTCAGTACTATGATGTTCCAATACTTCTTGCCAAGCCAATAATGCTGGATCGTATGAAGAAACATTGACAAAATGTGGTAAAGTTTTTGCCTGAGCAAACATAAGCAATCTTGAAGTATCTTCAGATCTAATATCAGCTGAATATTTTGACCATTGAATTTTTTTCAACAAATCAATTGACATCTTATCTTCTGCCTTGGTAAACGCAGCATCTTTGGAATTAACAATGTCAACAAGTTCTTTTAAACAAGGAATGGTATTATCATTGATATGGAGACGAGCAATATTATTCAAATCAGGTGTAGCTGATAAGGACAGCCCATTAATGTGATATAATGATAATTTTAAAGATGGATCAACTATAGTATCAATCATTTCAACAAAAATTTCCTTATTTGAAATATTATATTTAGAATTTTTATCACTTGACAGTTTATCTAAAAATTGTAAACCTATCCTAGCAATTGAATATGAATATATTGAATCATTCCAATTTTTTTTAAAAACTGCATAAGAACCAAAGACAATTGCAGCATAAATTAAAAATTCTAATTTAATAAATAAATTTTTTTCATCTTTGATGATTTCTAATAATTTCTTACAATTTATCAACGATTTTTTATACTTAGACCTAATGAAAACTTCTTTGGATTTTGAAGATTGAACTTCTAATACAGTCTTGGTCTCTAATGCATGAATAATATCACGCTCAATGTTATACAAAAATAAAAGTCCATATTTCGGGTTGGAATTATAATCAACACTAGTCACCTTGGACTGTTTTTCTTTAGACTTATAGTTCTTGGTATCTCTTGTATGAATCTTTAATTCTTTCCTCAATTTACCTAACCTCTTATTTATCCTCTTTCTTTGATTATGGTAGTCATTAGCAGAAGTTAAGAAAAGATTAATACGAACACCAAAAGTGGTACTCAAAGGGGAATCCATAATCAAACTCTCTCTTTACCAGTTACTACCTCTCCAAACTAAACCGTTTCCAAAAAAAGATAAATATATATATCTATATATATTCAAGTACTAATTATAAATATTATCCAACTACTATTCCGTTCTTCTCATACTAGGTTTCGTCGTCTTCGTCGTCTTGGTCGTTGTCGTCGTCGAGTATAAAATTTTCAACCTTCTTATTATTAGCAAACTGTGCACTACCAAGCAGTTGAGTCTTATCGTCCAGGACAGCAAACGACTGGTGAAGAGAATGCTATTGATTCATTGATGGATACCTTCGTTTTTTTCGGTATGGGTGATGGAAGTTTTTGTAAGTGATCCTTGGTTTGGTTTGTTGGCTAAACCTAAACAAAAAATTGAAGAGTTTTTACTATTGAAAAATGTGGATTTTAAAAATGCAGTTATTCGTAGAGTTGGTGATGGTATAACTTACATTTTGAAAAATGACAACCTATCGTTTTTATTTATTGTGAATGAAGAAGGTATGGAGTTATTAGATAGTATTGATTTCTATAGATGTAGATCTCTGTATTTTGTTGATGATATAGGGGATTTGCCATTACCTTTCAATATAAGTAAAGACGATACTGGAGCATCGCTAGTTGCCAAGTTTGGTGAGCCTTTACAAAAAGGTGGTGGATTCAAAGAGAAGATCAATATATGGTTAAGATGGGAGTTTTTACAAGTTGAAATAGATAATAAAAGCTGGGAACAGGGGAAAGATGCGAAATGGGTTAGTCTTACGATTTTCAAAGGGTAGATATGAAAGTAATAAATATGTATAAATATTTAATTTTCTAAGAAATTATTATCTCCACCATTGGAACTTCCATTAGTTATGTAGTCGATTGAATGATTTTTTTGTTCAATTTTTTCTCCACCGCTTCCTTCAAAATTTTGTCTTACTCTTAAATAATGGTCTAATTCCTCAGCAGAAACAGATGGAATTATTTCGTTTCTCAGTTTAATGAAATCTTCTTCTTTCACTAATACTTCAACATCTTGTGATGAGGCAATATTATCAAACCAGTATCTTAAACTGATTTTTTCTTCTTCTTTTTCTATAGTTGCATTGTGGTCTTGGAACATTCGATCAACGTCACTTGCTGTTCTTGTCATTGCATTTAACATCGCATCTGAACAAAGGGCATAAAAATCGGCACCTGTGAAATGAAATGGACAACTTCCAGCGATATGTGATAAATTAATTTGTGAGTCCATTTGAAATTTTCTGGTTAAAGCTTCTAAAATCTTTGTTTGTTTAGTATGAGTATCGGGAATTCCAAGGTAAAGCATTTTATCAAATCTACCAGGTCTCAATAATGCTTCATCCAATAAATCTGGCCTATTAGTTGCACCAACAACAAATACACCATCACCACCTTCAGAGTCACTCATTCCATCCAATTCTGCTAATAGTTGGGAAACTATACGATCCATCACACCACCGGAATCACCTTGGTTACCTCTCTTGGGAGCAACAGAATCTAACTCGTCAAAAAATACAACACAAGGTTTAGCATCCCTAGCTTTTTGGAAAACTTTTCTAACATTTGCCTCTGATTCTCCAATATACATATTTAATAATTCTGGACCTTTGACAGAGAAAAAATTTAAAGCAAAATTTGTGGCAATAGCTTTGGCTAATAGTGTCTTACCTGTTCCAGGTGGACCATAAAATAATATTCCACTTCTTTTCTTTAAACCGTTATTGAACAAATGCGGATGCCTTAAAGGCATGTCAATTGTATCCAAAATTTCATCTTTAACCATATCTAAACCACCAACGTCTTCCCATTTAACGTCTGGAATTCTAGGTGCACCGATAGAATCGCTAAATTTACTTCTGGCATTACCAATAGCTTTATCAAAATCTTCAGGTGTCAAAGTTATATAACCACCATTGTTAATGATTAGTTGAGTTAAAGTAATAGTTAGTTTTTCAGCTAAAGACTCAAATCTTTCAATTGCAAAAGATTTAGCAGCTCCAACAATTGAAGATAAATCTCTAGGTGTTAACCCAGCACTTTGCAAAGCCAAGTGATCAAAAGACAAATCTTCTCTTGGTAAAAATTGGTAATCTGTTAAAGAAAAATTAGTGCTATCGCTGTCCCCAACAGAAATTAAAAATCGAAAAATTTGTTTTCTTTCAAATTCGGTCGGAACATTCAAATTAATTTCAAACCTCAAGTTTGATCTAACAGTATCAGATAGACAGTCTGAGTCGCTTGTAGAAACTATGAAAATAACTCCTTTTTGTTTAGAATATTCATCAATCAATTCTGCAACCTTCAAATTAAGTGACTCCTTTTGTTGATTAGATTGCAGATTCAGTTGTTGGTCAACTTTCTTAGCTATTGCTTCAATATGCCTAAGATGTATTATCAATGGTGTAGCACTTTCAACAATTCTATCCAATTTACCTCTCAAGGTTCCAATGGTTTTGACATCAGAACTGGGATTTAATACCTCATACGCATCTAATTCAACTAAATGAACACCTAGTTCAATTGATAAATTCTTTACTAGCAATGATTTACCTATACCCCTTGACAGACTACTTAATAGTACTGTTGTTTGCAAATTAAAAGATCGATTTCTATTTAACAAGGAAGTCCCAATCAATTTCCGGAGAGTTTTTGCGAATTGGAAACTATAAGTGTTATTCAGCAATTTAACATTTGGAAATTGGAACAATCTTTCTAAACCTAAATATTCATACCAATTCAATAACTTATAATCAAGAATTGGTGGAGCTTCTGTAACAATTCCAGACTGAATCATTCTTGTACGCGATGAATCAATAATATATTGGCCATTATGATCGTGATTGTTATTATCGCCAACAACTTCTGTTACCTTGAACCAGGCAACGGCATCACAGTTGCCACCTGGTATCACACTTGGAAATTCTGGTTTATTCACATCATCTGTGTTCAGCAGCGATTGCAAAGTCTCATAGGTACTGAAAATTGACCTTGCCAATATTGTATCAATTGGAATTGGAATAAGTTGTCCTTCATAGACAACTCTATTCTTAACTTCAAAGAAAGATTTTAAATTGGAGAGAAATAAATGCTGAAGAGTACGATCTAAAGTGATCGGTGAAGATACTCTGGCAATATTTACCTGTTTTGCAATAGGTACGTTGAATGATTGCTGGGGTTTTGAAATACGGGATATCCATACTGAAAGTTTTTCAAATTCGAAATTTGGAACTAACAAATTCTTATATAAATTTAATATTGAAACGGAGGATAAGTAGATAGTATTGGATTCAAATTCATTAGGTTCCAAAAATGAAAAAACTTTAAAGGTTCGAATCTGGGATTTGTCAGTATCTTCTGAAGTTGAAATTCGAACTTTGATGTAGTCACCACTAAAACATCCAATCTTGTTTAACTCGTTAATTTTGACAAACCCGAATATTTGATCGTCTTCCTTCCCTTCTTGAGAGGGTGTAGGTGCAAAATTGTTTATCTTGAAAAGTAACGATTTCAAATTAAACTTCAATTCTTTTAATTCTGTTTTTGGGAAATTCTCCTGTTCTTCTTCCTCATCGGATGACTCCAATGAGAGATAATCTAAGGTGTTTAAATTGATGGTATCAATTATTGGCTCATTAGCCGATACTGCTTTTTGATAAAAAATTTCATCGTTATCCCTTCTAACAACAGTAACATTTGTTTCCTCTGTCAATAATCCTTGAGAAATTGGATCACAAAAAATAATTTTACCATTTAAATTCTCAATGTAGTCATTTGTCCTAAGAATCTTATATTCTTGATTATTTTTCAACAATTGGTATAAATTATCTTTTGAAATACCAGATAATAATTCGTAGACTTCATCAGGAAAAGAAATGTAAACTCTAGATATCAGCGGAAGCGGTATATTACCACGAAAATCAATGGCACTTATTAGACAACTATCAACAGTCATCTGACCACTAAACCTATCCATTAAACTAGTAACATTATTGAATTCTACTGTTAACGAGGGCAAGCTTGAATTCACCCATATCTGATAAGTTTCAAATTTTTTAAACAACGACGACCCAATAAGTTTTATCGATGCAAATAATGGGTATTGCTGTTGTTCTTCCCAACTTGTACCATATAGTTCACTATAAAGATTCGGTGAAATATTAATATGATCTTTTGCTAATTGTGGATTTTGGTTGAAAATCACATACGATAGAACGGGTTTTTGCGAACAGTTCTTGTAAGAAAGCACCTTGGATTCCTCTATTAAAGCCGGCATCCATTATATTTCAGTCTCTTAAAAAAATTTTTTTTTTTTTTGGCTATACTCACTGATTATTGATTATATTTAGTTGGTTGAACGGTGGTGAATTTACTATTATTTACTATATTATGCATTGTAAAAGAGTAAAAAAAATAAAAAAAGATAAAAAAAAATAAATGGGGCGGTCATTTATTATTTACCGAACTATTCTAGTATTAAGCATTACGAACGTTATTCATTAACTCAGGATCCAAGTTCAACCGATTGTCATTGTGATTGTCATTATCATTATCATTATTGTCTTTATTATTATTATTGTTGGTGTTATTACTTGCAGATCTATCTTGACGTTGTTGGGTATTTATTGCTGCAGCAACTGCTTCCAATGTAGCATCACCAGCTGTTAGTTGATGATTGGAGTAATAATTGGGAGAGTCATCATCAGAATTTGAATCACGATTTGCTGTATTGACTGTGCTTTCCCTTTCTTCATCAAGGTCAGCTTCTTCTCCTTCTTCTTCTTCTTCTTCTTCTTGTTTTAAAATTTTTAAATAACTTTGAAATAATTTTTGTTGTTCTTCTACTAACCATTCCGATCTATTAGCTAAATTGTATAGAGATAATCCAGAAATTCCTAAAGCATCTTGAGCGCATTGTCTTTGTTCTCTTATCCATATATCTAATTTTGCATCATTTGATAAACTCAACCAGTTTTCAAAAGCGGTAGATAATTTTTCTTGATAATCTTGAAACTTTTTCAATTTCTTGGAACTTATTTCATTTTGTAAATTTGCTAACCTTAATTCTACATCATTAGAATGTTCTGCACTTGATTGAATCAGATATTGAGTATTAGTATCTAACAATTGTTGATTGTTTAAGTATTCTTTTAAAGTTCTAAAAGTCTCCAAAGTGGGTGGATCATGAGGCCATTTTGAAGGTGGTAAGAAATATAATACCATCCTTGGGAAAGATGGATGTTGTTGTAATGATGGTTTCCCCAATTTTGATAAGAAATTCACCATTGCCAATTTTTCAGCTTTTAATTTTCTATCTTGAAGTTTTCTTCTTTTACGATTTTTAATTTTAACATTTTCATTTTGATTATATATTCTTGCTCTTTCATTTCTCCTTTTCCTTGCTCTAGGATTATCAACACCAGACCGTCTTTGAACATCTGATCTAATTTTCATAATTTCTGCAATGGGATGAAGATCAGTACCTTTTTTCAAATCCAAATGTCTACCTAAAGATCCAGGATGACTAAAATATTTCCCACAAAACGGACACACTTTTTTCAAATCCAACGAACCACTACCAGAACCAACATTAGAGCTCCCATTACCATCAGATCTAACAAAATTTTTTTGCGATTGCAAAGTAGGCGATTTCTGAACTTCATCTATAAGATTATCATGATGATCTTTGCCATTAACACCAGTACCAATACCAGTACCACTATTAGTATTAGTATTACTATTACTATTGCTACCATTATTATTATTATTATTATTACCACTACCATGAAGCAAGTTCACACTATGTAAAGCAGCATCAACAGCATGCTGCACATCGATATTCTGGAAATAATTCGAAGGATTAAATTGATCATCATCTTCACCCGCTAAACCATTTATCTGACCATTGTTATTCTTATCATTGGACATGATTGACCATATACACAGATGTAATAGGAAAATCCATAGATAAGTAGCCAATAATAAATACGTTTTATTACTAACTATGCCGCAATCCAAAACGAAGAAAAACAAGAAAAAAAATTAGAAAACGAAAAAAAAAAATTCAGTCAAAAATTTCGAAATTGAGCGGAGGATAAAGAAATTTAAAGGTATTTTTACCACATTCGGACATATTTAGTACGAGCCAACACTACTTTTTGCTTTTTTTGTTTTTATTTTCGTTTTTTCCGTTCAAGTGTACCAACTACCTCGCTACCACTCTTGCTTTGTTGTTTTCCCGTTTCGGCTATAATGTGTTTAAATGCCACGACTTTCTTTGGTTCTTTCTGCACAACTATTTAATTCTAGTACACGACCATATAGATATAAAATTACATTTCCTAATCGGGATATTTGATTTGTAACTCCTAGTTCGCGCACTACTTTTAGTGGAATTTTAAAGAATGTTCCATAAATCAAAAATTGGGCAAAAAAAAAAAAAAAATTGGAAAAGAAAATTTTTTGACGTTCTTTTTTGTTTGTATGTAACGCTTCCCAAAGATTAATTCAATCAACGTAACCATATAAATAAATCAAAAGAGATTGCCAATTTTTCTTTTTTTTTTTTTTAATATTATAATTATTATTTTTATTCTATTCTAATATATTCAATTAGTATTAAAAGTATTTAAATACATCTACTTAAAAGTTTTTTTTTTTATTTGATTAGAAGAAAAAAAAGGAAAGGATAGGGAAAAAAAAAGATGGCAGACCTTAAATCAGAATCATTTGAATTTCAAGCTGAGATTTCTCAGTTGATGAGTTTATTCATCAATACAGTTTATTCTAATAAAGAAATTTTTTTAAGAGAATTGATTTCTAATGCATCTGATGCTTTGGATAAGATTAGATACCAGGCTCTTTCTGATCCAAAACAATTGGAATCTGAACCTGAATTATTTATCAGAATAACACCAAAGCCAGAAGAAAAAGTTTTGGAGATTAGAGATTCTGGTATTGGTATGACAAAAGCTGATTTGATTAACAACTTGGGTACGATTGCCAAGTCCGGTACTAAGGCGTTTATGGAAGCTCTTTCTGCTGGAGCTGATGTTTCTATGATTGGTCAATTTGGTGTTGGTTTCTATTCGTTATTCCTTGTTGCTGATCATGTTCAAGTTATTTCAAAGAATAATGATGATGAACAATATATTTGGGAATCAAATGCAGGTGGTAAGTTCACTGTTACATTGGATGAATCCAATGAAAGAATAGGAAGAGGTACTGTATTGCGTTTATTTTTAAAAGATGATCAATTGGAATATTTGGAAGAGAAACGTATTAAGGAAGTTGTTAAGCGTCATTCTGAATTTGTTTCTTATCCAATTCAATTAGTTGTTACAAAAGAAGTTGAAAAAGAAGTTCCAGCTGATGAAGAAGAAACTACTGAAGAAAAAAAGGAAGATGAGGAAGAAACTAAAGAACCAAAAGTAGAAGAAGTTAAAGATGAAGATGAAGAAGAAAAAGAAAAAAACCAAAGACAAAGACTGTAAAAGAAGAAGTTACAGAAACTGAAGAATTGAATAAGACTAAGCCTTTATGGACTAGAAACCCATCTGAAGTTACTCAGGAAGAATATAATGCTTTCTATAAATCAATTTCAAATGATTGGGAAGATCCATTGGCTGTTAAACATTTCTCAGTTGAAGGTCAATTAGAATTTAAGGCAATCTTATTTATTCCAAAGAGAGCTCCATTTGATTTATTTGAATCAAAAAAGAAGAAGAACAATATTAAATTATATGTTCGTCGTGTCTTTATTACTGATGAAGCTGAAGAATTAATTCCAGATTGGTTATCATTTGTTAGAGGTGTTGTTGATTCTGAAGATTTACCATTAAACTTATCAAGAGAAATGTTACAACAAAATAAAATCTTGAAAGTTATTAGAAAAAACATTGTTAAAAAAATTATTGAAACTTTTAACGAAATTGCTGAAGATCAAGAACAATTTGATAAATTTTACACAGCTTTTAGTAAGAATATAAAATTAGGTATTCATGAAGATTCTCAAAATAGAAATGCATTGGCTAAATTGTTGAGATATAATTCAACAAAATCTGCTGAAGAACAAACTTCTTTATCTGATTATGTAACAAGAATGCCGGAACATCAAAAAAATATTTACTTTATTACTGGTGAAAGTATTAAAGCTGTTGAAAAATCACCATTCTTGGATGCTTTGAAAGCAAAGAATTTCGAAGTTTTATTCTTGACTGATCCAATTGATGAATATGCTATGACTCAATTAAAAGAATTTGAAGATAAGAAATTGGTTGATATTACAAAAGATTTTGAATTAGAAGAAACTGAAGAAGAAAAGAAAAAAAGAGAAGAAGAAATTAAAGAATTTGAACAATTAACTAAAGTTCTTAAAGATATCTTGGGTGATCAAGTTGAAAAAGTTGTTGTTTCATACAAATTAGTTGATGCACCAGCAGCTATCAGAACTGGTCAATTTGGTTGGTCAGCTAACATGGAGAGAATAATGAAAGCTCAAGCTTTAAGAGATACAAGTATGTCTTCATACATGGCTTCAAAGAAGATCTTTGAAATCTCTCCACAATCTCCAATCATTAGAGAATTGAAAAAGAAGGTTGAAACTGATGGTCCAGAAGATAGAACAGTTAAAGATTTAACAACTTTGTTATACGAAACTGCTTTATTGACTTCAGGTTTCACTTTAGATGAACCAACTTCATTCGCTGCTAGAATCAACAGATTGGTCGCTTTAGGTTTGAACATTGATGAAGATGAAGAAGCCGCAGCTGCTGATTCCACTGAAGCTGCCACTTCTGCAACTGAAGAGGCTCCAGCTGAATCTGCTATGGAGGAAGTCGATTAGATTAAAGTTTGAAGAATTAGAAAAGAAATTTTTTTTTTTTTTTTCTTTTTTCGTTTTAAGCTTTTTCTACATACTATTTTCTTTATATTAATTTTTTTTTTTTTTTTTTTTTTATTTTATTTTTATTTTTTATTATTATTCTTTTGTTCTTTGCCTTTTTGACTTATAACCATTTTATAGTTTAATTTTTACGTTGTGTATAAGCACATGGTTAATATATATTAATGAAATAAAATAATATAATGATATTGATAATGATAATCAATGAAAACTTTTAATAATTTCATTTTTTAACTCTTCATTTGTATCTTCAGCATACTCAAAATTTGGATTTTTCACGGATTTTGTGGGAAAATTAAAATCATCAACTTCTACAAATTTATCAACATCATTATTTTTATAAATTTTTATCCCGTTACAATTTTCTATTACAATTCTATTGGCCTCATTTAGTATCCGGGGAACAATTATACTTTGTTGTAAATTGTGTAATCGTAACTGATAAGATTCTGTTACTATTAAATTATCAGAACCACAATCTATGAAAATTGATGTATTTGATTTGATATTAATTTTAGAATTATGAATATTGGAAAGATGAATAGAATCTGGAATATACCCGGTATTATCCATTTTAATTATAGATGATTGAATATTATTTAAAAAAATGTGAGCAGTTGAAGAATTTATTGGCTTCGCGATCGTATATTCTATACCAATAATGTTTTCAGCTGTTGGTTCTTGTTTTTGCTCTTCATTAATTGCTTTGAAATCTATTGTTGAATCAGAAGTTTCAATTTTTGCAAACGGTACTTTATTTTTATTCTTAAAACTAAATTTTTTCTTTCCCTTATTCAAATCTTTGCTCTTGGACTCTAATAAGTTAAACAATTGATCAATAGTGTTGGTATAGTATTTCTGATCATAAGCAGGCAACGATGAAATAAAATTTCCACTTCCATTCCCAATAACTTCTCCATCATCACGATTACAAGAGAAAATTTCCAGCGGCAATTGGTTTATCTCCATTTTCAAATCTTTGATTTCTGATGCTGTCGTTACTTGATCAATTTTTTTCTGAATCTCTATCAAAAAAATAAAAAACAATACAGTTAGTAAATCAATTATTCTGCTATTATATTAACTTTTCCGCAATGAACTTACCATTTTTTCGCACATTAAATTCCGAATAGATTTTTTGAAAATCTCCTGAAGACATTACTGACTGATAAGACTTTGCTATGGTTAACAACAATCATATAATATATATATATGTATATACATATATATATATATATATTATATGATTTTTGGTTGGAAAGTGACAAGAAAACAGGGTGACACAGAAGGCATCCAGGTGGCACATGTCATTTTTTTAAAAAAAAGGGTCATTCCAAACGGTCGTGTTTTTGGAAACAGAAAAGGCCGATTTTTCGAAAAAAGGTAAACAAAACAAAAAGGTAAACAAATAATAGAATCTCCTAATAATAATAATACTTTTATTTAATACTATTCTCTATGGTTTGAATATCAAGAATTAGTCACTATAATTGATAGAGGACTTGTATTGATATTATCAGTATTAATATTTAACATTCTTTTTTTTTTTTTTTTTTTTTTTTTTTTTTTTTTTTGCTTTTTATTTTTTGCTATTTATTTGTTTTAATCGTAAGAGAGAAGTAAGGAAGGAAGAAGAGAAGAAAAGGTAAACAAGGCTATTCATAAAACCAAAAAAGAAGAAAAAAAAATGACAACTCCTCTAAGTTCACCAACTAAAAGAGGATCTTCTCCAACGAAGAATCAAGAGTTTTCGCCGTTGATGTCGGCATCAAGATTTAATAGTAAGGTAAACACTGCTGCAGACAAGAATCATGTTGAAAAAGAAAACTTGGATAGCAGCCACTTGAAGAAAAATGGATCATTGAAAGAAAATGTAGAATTATCTCCTATTAAGAGGTTAATTATGGAGAGAGAAAATGCTGTGAAGCTGAATGCGGTTCCACAGTCTCACTTATCCAAATCGCCTACTAAGACAAGATTGAACACATATACAGACAATAATGCCATTCCAAAATTGAATTATTTTAAACCAAATTTTCAAACAGACAATTCTAAAACTAAGAGAGATATAGAAAATATGAACAGAATCACCAGTGGAATGTCTCAATCCCCTTCCATGAAGAATTTACACAAGCTTAAAAATATAGAATCAAAATTGAAAAATTTGAAGGGCGCTCCAGCTGCTGGTGGTAAAAAATCAAGTAATTACATTGAGGATGGTGAAGGTAATGATAAAAATAAAAGGTCAATATGGATAGACAGTAGTCGGAAATCTGCGCAAACTTATGAATATCTTTGCCGTATTGCAGAGGCCAAAACTTGGTTGGAGTCATCTGTAGGAACAGAAATTGATATTGATCAGGCTGGAAGTGAAACAGAGGTAATTGTTCAATTTGCTGATTATCTCAGAAATGGTATATTATTGGCTGAAGTTGCCAAAAAATTTGCTCCAAGCTTAGTTAAAAAAATTTACTACGGTACCAATGTCTCTTCAAAAGTTGATTACAAATCTAAAACTGGATTTCAATTCAAATATACAGAAAATATCAATTATTTCTTCCAATTTTTGGAATCTATTAATATGCCCGATATATTCAGATTTGAATTAACTGATTTATATGATTTAAAAAATTTTCCAAAAGTAATTCTTTGTCTTCATGCATTATCATTCATGTTATCTTTACAAGATAAAGCTCCCAAAATTCAAAATTTGAGTGGGCAGCTTGAATTTTCTGAAGCTGATATTAGTAAAACAGAAGCTAATATCAGAGGTTTGAAAATTCCTAATTTTGATAATATAGATAGTATAGATGAGTTGAATAATTTTGAACTTGAAGAAAATGATGAAGACAAGCAAGAAGAAGAACAAGACAATACTATAGTTCGTCGCGAGTCTGCACTTTCTTTGAAAGATATTGAAGAAGCTATACAGGAAGAACCAGAAGATTTATTCGAATCTGACATTGAAATAAAATCTGAAGATGAAGAAGCCGTCGTTCCGATGGAAGATTATAATAAAACTAGTGATTCCATCCCCGCTGATGATTATTTGACTAAAAAATATAAAATCGATGATATTCACAAAAAATATGAACATTTAATAAACTCAGAACAATCAAAAATGGGTTCAACTAATATTTCTTTTTTTCCTGATGATGAATCCATATCTTCGCCATCATACGATCTATCAAGCAATTATTATAATAGCGATATTTCCCTTTCTTTAGACGTCATTATTAAATTGCAAGCTATATCTAGAGGTTCAATCTTCAGATATAAAATGTTTGTTGATAGATTCATGTTAAAGACTTTCACCTCTGACATAATTCAATGCCAATCAATAATTAGAGCAAACCTTACAAGACTGAGTATAAAGAATATTAGAACAACATTGAATAATTCAGTTGCAAATGTCTCAAAAATTCAGTCGGCAATTAGGAACAGTAAGAGTCAGACTAAAATAAGTCATGTTCTCAGTAACTTAGATGCATATAAAAATGATATCACCAAGTTACAGTCGATTATTAGAGGGGGAGTAATTTTGAGGACCCGCTTATTTGAAAATAAAAAGCAATTGTTGAGAGCAACTAACCAAATTATTAGGATACAAAGTTGCATTAGATCATGGTTGTTTAGGAGAAGACCTAGTGCTGGGCATGAGCAATTTCTCAAAGAATCAACAGATAATGATAGAGCCAGTAGGAGACTAGATTTACCTCAGTTAGACTTGCTGCTTGTTTCTCCTTTCAAAAAGAAGCTCGCTGAATTACAAAGTATTATGAGAGGTGCGCTTTCCCGTAAGAGACTAAATATCATATTAGACGTTTTATATTATCAGGAGTCTCCCTTGAACAGGCTTGCTGCGATTTCAAGGGGAAAGCTATTGAGAGAGGATATCTATCTAAAAAAGTACAGATTACAAAGAGCAGTGAATTCGATAATTTATGTTCAATCGCGCTTTAGAGGAGTATTAGCAAGATTTGAACAAGATTCGTTATTAGATACTTTAGAAGACAATGTCAGTTCAACAATCCAGTTGCAGTCTATCATAAGAGGTGGAAATGTTAGAAAATCCATTAACAATAAACTTGATTACTATAACAAACCGCAAAATATCAAGAAGATAATCAAGATTCAAAGTTACATTAGGGCTAATAAACAAGGAAGTGCTTATAAATCATTGATATCGATGCCTGATCCTCCACTTAGTGTGGTCAAGAGATTTATACAATTGTTGAATGATAATGAAATTGACTTTGACGATGAAATCAATTTACAAAAGTTGAAAGATTCAATTAAAAGAAAATCGTTTGAGATAGGTAAGCTTGAAGACCATTTAAATCAACTTGATATCAAAATTGAATTGTTGATGAAAAACAAAATCACTATTGATGAATTGATCAAGCACAAAAGTAATCATTTAACCGATCAAGAAATAAAAAATAATAGATTGACTTCATCATTAATCAATGACTTGGATCATTCTAATTCTAAAAAGAATTCATTTGATAAGTCAACCAGAGACATAGTTGATCTTTATGGGAAATTCTTTTACCTATTGCAGACTAAATCAGTTTATTTTGTTAGATTGTTTGAAACAATGGAGAAATACAATTTGAATTATGAATTAGAAATAAGGGATAATATTGAAGATTACATTATGAGATTATTTAATTTTTCATCATTAACTGATTCTAATCCGAAATCACCTTCAAGAGAGGATTTCTTGTTAATGAAGTTAATTATTTCAAGTGTTACAAATAATATAGAAAAGTTTAAAAATATTGAAAGCTACAAGAATCACAATAAGTTAGATAATTCTTACAAAGGATTAACGAAATATGAAAATGTTTGGGAATTGATTTTAAATAATTATAATAATTTAACGAACCAAAGAATTACAATGAGAAAATTATTTTCCTCCAAAGTGGAATCAGTAATTGCAGATTCTGACTTAGATTTGGAGTCAAATCCTCTCTTGATATATAAATCTCTCATTGAAGCAGAGGAACAGAAAACAGGCGAGCCATCATCAAAGCCAATGAATATCACCCCTCAAGCAGCAATACATGATGCAGATACTAGAAGTCAATTTGTCGTTAATTTAGCTGATTTAAGAGAATTAGCAAATGACTTCATGTTAGCTGTCGAAGACAATGTTGATAATTTGCCAATCTATATCAGATGTCTTTGTCATGAAATTTACAGTACGGTTGTTCATAAATTTCCTCAAGAACCTGAAAGATTCCATTTGTCAGTTATTGGTAAGATATTTATGAAGAATTATTTTTTACCACTTTTGCTTAAACCAGAAAATTATGGTATAAATGCTACAAGCCATTTGGTTAATAAGAAGCTGAATAAGAAAACAAAGCGCAACTTAATTGAAATAGCAAAAGTGCTATATCAATTAGTATCTATGAGATCATTTGGTAGCAGTAATATTTATTTACAGCCTTTGAATGATTACATTGAACAATCGGTTGAATTGGTCCGCTCCATCTTGAAGAAGATTATTGATGTTAAAGATATTGAAACTTGTTATGATATGAATGTTATGTATGATGATATTGTTTCTCAGCAAAAGCCAAAATTAAATATAGAAGTTAGTGATATCTTACTGATAACAAAAATGATCAACAAGGAAATTGAAATTATTTCACCATTGAGAACAGATATTTTGAGAAGATTTTTAAGTGAAATTAATATATCGCATGCCAGCCAGCTTAGCAAATTAGATAATGTTACTTTGGAATTAATTCCTTCTACTGAGGATGAAAATCCACTGCTACTTAAGACCAAGACAATATATTTGCAAGTTAAACGGTGTATATTGTACATTATACAAGTTCAAAATGGTGATGATTTGTTAGATTTATTGCTTTCTAAAATTGAGCCAAAGCATGAAAAGCTTTTTAAGAAGATTATACATGAAGAGAAACAAGATTTATTGCATAGAAATATTGCCAAGCCATATAGTGATGGTTTGTTATCAATTGATAGTTATGACGATGAAACCAATGGAATTATTTCTAAAGATTTGACTAAATTATCCTATCATGAGTTAAAAAGAATCACCTTAGAAAAAATCCTAGAATTGGAATCAATGGGAGAGCTTACCAGACGTGATGCTTTCCAGAAATTATTAAACGAAATAGCCAATGATATTAAGAACAAGCATGCTCAAAGATTGAAATTGAAAAGAGAAATTGAAATTGCTTCAGCAACTTTGAAGAAACTTGTGGACAAGGAAAACTCTTTACAACAACAATTAGGCAATTATAATAAAGATATCGAAACGGCAATGTTATCATTACAATCATCATCAAAATCGAGTAAGAAAAATTTTTTGAGAAACATTTTTTCAAGACAATATTTTTATCATAGAGAATTGAAAAAGAATGGAAATTTACCAAAATTTGGTTCTTTTAAATATTCTTCAAAGTATCTTTATGAAAATGGTATATTACTTCAAATAACCGGATTGACAAGAGTTGAAGAAGAATTATCTGCTTCTGGTTCTTCCAAGATTCCAAAAGTTGATCTTATGTTTTCATGCGATGAAGTTGGAATATTCGAAATGGAAATGGCTAAAGGAGTACAACCAATTAGTGGAGGAAAAATAAAAATATCTCTAGATGATTTATTAAATTATCAATACGAAAATAAGAAACAAATTTTCTTGTTCAATGAAATGGCCAAATTTGATACCAATGCTTTGATTTCATTTATATTCAGAAAATTTTATGAGGTAAAAGATAACAAACATTAGCTTTTCCATTTTACTTTACTTTTTCTTTTTTTTCCTTCTATTATTTATAATGCCTAATCTCTGTCAATTATCGTTAATGATCATTACCTGCTTCTTTTTATCACATTTTGTCTTCTTTTGTTTTTTTTTTTGTTTGTTTGTTTGTTTCTTTCTTTACTGAAAACAGATCCATTTACATTTTTATTAATTAATAAGCTAAAATACATTGAATTTATAGAATTTACAAAATAAATCAAAGACTAAATTTTTATGTTTATTTGTCGTAGAACACATAACTGAGATGTTTCAACTTACTTATGGAAAATTTATTATATCAATCAGCATCACGGACCTCCTCATCTTTATCCTCTTCTTCTTCTTCTTCTTCTTCCTCTTCTTCTTCATCATCCTCTTCATCTTCCTCATCTTTAAATATATCTGTGATCGTCTTACTTATTTCAATATCCTTTTTCGACAATTGTGAAGGATCATCTTCATTATCATTTGGATCTTGCATCCAAAACAAATTTTTAGCACCAGAACTCAAAAAGGTCAATTTGAAAACTCTACCAGTCTTACAAGAAGAAACATGTTTCCAAGTCACATCACCTGGAATAACCAACAATTCATCATTATCAATCCCCTCAGTGGTATTTTCTCTTGGTGACCAAGCAAAATCATAACAAGATTCATCTTCAGTCTGTTTTATAGTAACCTCTCCTTTCACCAGCCTTGGAGTACACAATTTAGTGGTCTCATCATAATCAACTCTTCCTGCTTTAAACTTCAATAACACTGCCATATCGCCCCTTAATCAATTATAATATTCCACAAAATTCTAAAATTTCCAATCTTATTTCAAATTATAATCACTATATTTGTATTGTTGTTGATATTATACAATTGTGGTTTGCCCATTTAAAAAAACCCACTTTGTAGAAACAATTAAAAATCACGACCATTTTTATTTTAATAGCATTTCAAATATAATATAAGTTGTTGATTGGTTTATAGTTCACAATTGAGGAATCGTTTGATCAAAGGAAGAGAGAGTTAGAGAGAGAGAGAGAGACTTTGATTTTGAAAGATGTCTTTTCCTCCTGATTATGTATTGGATCTTGTTAAAGAGATATCAGAGATTTTAATCCAGAGAAATGAAACTCTTTCGATATCCGAAGCAGCATGTGGAGGATTATTATCAGCTTATTTGGTTTCAATTCCTGGAGCTTCAAAGTTTTTCCAAGGTGGGACGTTGGTTTACAGTTTGAAGTCAAGGTTAAAGTTGAGTGGCTGGGATAATAAAGATATATCCAATTATACGGGGCCAAGTGAACAAGTTGTATTAAGATTAGCTAGAAATTTAAGAATTGAATTAGGTTCTACTTATGTGCTTTCGGAAACAGGTTTTGCTGGACCTTCGATAACGATTTTTGACAAGGACCAAGAACCGAGCTGTAATGATGAGAGTGGTGAAGAAATAAAAGATGAACAAAGTCCAGGAAAAGTTGGAACTGTATATTTAGGTATTTCGGGGCCTAGAGGTGAAGTTTCATGTATAAGGCATACAAACAACGATAACAGAGCTGAAAACATGCAATTATTTGCCCAGCTGGGGCTCCGTTTTCTCTTGGACCATATGAAGCAAAACCAAGAAGAAGAAGAAGAAGAAGAAACAAAAAAAGAAGAATCCAATGGTAACGGTATAAAAAAACAAAAAATATAGAACTCCAAAATCTACTAATTTAATAACTACGATAATTACAATAAATACATTTTTTGAAAAAAACAAATCTCTTCTGAAATACTGATCCTGATCCTCCTTTTCCTCCTCCAATCTAGATACTCCTCTCTCATACTCCATAAACTTCTTCGTATATCTTGTTCTATTATCCGTAGAATTATCATGTGTTCCTTGAAAAATGGCCCAAAAAGGAAACTGATTTTTTGTTGAAGTTTCGTCGAGATTTGTACCTGTAACAACCAACTATTTGATCCCTTTTATAATTAATAATAAAAAATACCATTAAAAAAATACAAGAGATAAATTGAATATAGTAGAATTGAGTATCTGGGCGCTATTAAATGAGAGAGTGTTAGGATATCAAAAGTTGGTCTTTGGAGTTAATTTGTTTGGTTTGATTTTCATTTTTTTGCTAGAATAGTTTTAATTTTTAATCTTAATTTTTGTTTTTTGAATTTTACCAAATTGTGATATAATAATGACTAGCGGTTGGGTTCCAACGAGTAGTATTACTTATGGACGAGCTATTTCGTCGTTTTTGCCATTGGATCAGCCGAACTTGAGGAAATTGGAGAATGTGTATAAGAATATATATCCTGGTGATCAAGTTTATATTTTTGAGACCAATGGTATTCAATGGGCTAGGGGTTATATTGTATCACAACCTACTCCTTCTGATTTTTCATCTTCAGTGATTAATTTGAACAAGCTTCCAGATAGAAAAGTTCAAATTGGGATTTTCCCCATGTCTATAATCACAGTGATTGAACAACTTGCTATAACGAAATATGATGATAGTGAATCCTTAGACGCCATTGGGAAACCATCAGAATTTGATGTTGTGCCAAGAATATTGGATACCGAATTGTTCAATGAAGTTGCAATTAATGGTGAAGGAACATTGGACTTTGCAACTTCAAAACATCCAAAACCTCAATTACCACTTTCAAATAAAAGGGAGGATTTAATCGATGAAATTAAATCTGCTACATTGTTTTTAGTTTCACATATTTATGCTTTATACTCGTTAGGAGAATTCCAATTGTTTAATAAGTTGGTAGAGCTATATTCTGAATTGGACGATATTAGATTAACATTGGGTAATGACTTATGTACCAAGAATGAAAGAATATATTTAAAAAAAGAAGCTTCAGCTTTATTGACAAAAATTTCAAAATACTTGGCATCAAGGGGTAAATTAAATAAATTTGAAGAAAAGGAAAAAGATAGACTTGCACTGGGTGATGTTAGTGGCTACGAGGCAATCTTGGCAAGATCTCCTGAAACTGGTGAATTACTTGCTTCTAGTGATATCCGAACTGTCGCTACTACTGCTAGTGATCTTTCAAAGAATGCAAGTCCTTATCTGTTGGTAATGAATCAATTGTTGTATGCATTATCTTCTGGTTATCCTAATACCAATTTGGCCGCAGATTTATCTCCACAGACTAGAAATAGATTGGAAAGAATTCCTCTTTCTAATATCCTTGTGGATTTCAAATCTGTTATAAGTTCTTCAGTACATATTCCTAAAGGATTTATGAGCATGACTGCTTATCTTTTCTTGAGAAATAAGAAAAGAGCATTGACAGAAGCTTTTGCTATCAAGATTGATGCAAGCCAAGAATTGTTATTGGAAAATGTATCTGCAGCATTATTTAAAAATATTCCCTCCACTGAAGTTGATAATAATGGTAAAGTTTATCTTGTCGCTCTTTTAACAGAAGAAATTGATCTTTCAGGTTATCAGAAACATTTAGATCTAAATACTATTAAAAAGGGTATAGCTGCAGGTGTCACCGATATATCAAGAATTTTCTCAAGGCATAAAGGTGCTCTAGCATCGGGTCAGTCTCATCAATTTACTGTTAAATTGTATGGTTCCTATATCGGTCCAGATGATAATGTGAATGCCACACCAGTAACAAAAAATAATGGATGGGGTGAAGTTGTTGAACGTATTATACATGGTTCTAACGTTGGTATTGCTATTAATCCAAGAGCCGAAAGAATAATTGTCTCGATCAAAGAAATACAAGATGAAGCATTATTGAATGAAAAATTTGAACATCTTGATGAAACAACAAATGTTAGTTCCTCTGCTTTAATTCCTATCAGAACTTTATTATTTGACCCATTATCAGATTCTTATGAAAGAGTACATATTAGGTTACTCAGAATAAATTTGATTCAGAAAGTCAGTGACAGTTTGAAAGATTCTTTCTTATCAATACATTTCACATCTGATAATGAAAACTTCAAATTCAAGAGGGCAACTAATGAGGCTCCTACTAGTACATGGGCGTGTGTATCGGTAGTGGAAGATGAGGTCATTGGAGAGATTATTTCATTAGTTGGTCTTTCAACTTTACAGACTAATCATTTGGGGGATAGTTTTATCATTAAACTTTTCAGTAATGGTGTGCTCAGATGTGAAGGAAAGATTCTTTTTCGGAAAAATGGCCAAATTTATGATTCAGATGGAAAATCGAAAACCATCAAATTGTTTTCTGTTATTAGTCCAGGTCCTGAAATTGGTACTATTGAGTTGGCAACAGAATATATCGGTACACATTATAATATGGATCCAGTCATTCTCAATGTTTTCAACTGGAAACTTATTTTCAATTCTACAGAAAATTTGGAACAATGTGAACAAGATGTTATTGTTCTTTTAAACGAATTACATAAAAAACCCTTGGATGCTTATATTAAATTTTTCCCAAAATTATTACTTTCATTATTTAATTTATTTAATTTTTCTTATTCAACAAAATTATCGAATATTTTGACTAAGAAGATTTTTGAATCTGTTGTTCACTTATTGGATTTTGTAATATTGAAGCAAGATCAATATATTTACTTGTTTGATGATTTTTGTGAAAAATATGCGAAAAACACATCGGTTACATTAGGATTTTTCCAGTTAGGAGCAGAAATTTATAACAATGCAAATAAAGTATGGAGTCATATTAGCAGGCAATATGCCCGTGTTGCACCTTTGTTATTCAAAATGAGTGTAATATGTAATAAAGATGAAAACGAGCTGTTGAAACAGGGTTTTTATTCCTTGCATATTGCAATGCTAAATTTTTTGAAATTTGTCGACGAAAAGCTATTGAGTGAACAAGTATTAATTTTGGATAATTTTTTCTATTACTTGGAAGCTATCAAACCACTTTATTCCAAGGGTGAAATTTGGAATTTGTGCGTGAAAGTCATTGAATCACTTGGCCTCAGGGGTTTAGGTGCTAAAGATGAAGCTGACGCCATTTTATCGAAGCTGCGTAAAAAAGATGAGAATGGTTCTACAAGGAATTTAATTCATAGTAAAAATTCCAGAGCCGAGACGGGTGCAACAGCAGCAACAGCCATTTTGGCGAAGAAAAAAAATGAAGAGCACAAATTGATTATTGCCAAGATGTTACTTATTGGCCAATGTATTCAGTCAAAATGGTTGATCAAAGATTCAGATCAAGATTCAATGATTTACCATAGTATTCATTGGTCTTTGGAGGTATTTTCGTCTGCATATGATCTCGATTCGGCAAGGTTAGCTATTGGGAACTTGGTGAGGTGTTTTCAGTTTATATGGAATGATGTCTATTCAAATGATAATAACCTGAAAGAAGAAAGGACTTACTTACTTCGTTGTTGTGTTAGATTATTACCAATAATATCTAAAGCATTTAACAAATATAACAAGTATTGTAAGATTCAAAAATTGTTCAAGACAAAGAGGACTTTCACCCATTTATTCCAATTGGAATATCCATTTGTTGAGCATACAATGGATTCTATTGTAACTAAAGAATTTTTTGTTGAATTATTAATCGAATTTTCAACTCTATTTATATACATTTCCAAATTCTTGAAAAAAGTTGTTGATATTGAAAAAGGTTTTGATTTCATAAAATTTGATGAAAAAGATGCCCATTTTATTCTGAATGATCAAAATAACTATTTCACTATGCTGTTATCTGAGACTGATGTTCTTTCGATCGTCCAAGCTTCTAAAATTATTAGCAGGGGTAGTTTTTATCCTTCTAATAAATGGTTATCATTAAATGCGGTCTTGACGGAAAGCTCTTACACAATATTAGAAATGTTGAAGTATAACATGATTAACCAATATATTCCTCCTCAGGATGACCTGAAAATTTTTGATAAAGCTCTTTGGGGAACATATTTGAAAACAATTTACAAGATTTCAACTTTAAAAACAGTTGCTTATGAACAACTATCCGATATTCCTAGAAAGGCCTGTCATCAACTTCTTGGAGATTTAAGGACGAGATCAGCTACATTAATTGCCGAAGTGTGGGACTCGCTTGCTACAGAAACTTCAAAAGAAAATTATATGAGATTTAAGTTAAAAAGATTTGGTGGCTATCAAATGGAATTTATTTCGAACAATAACGGAATATTAAATGATAACTTATTATTAGGCTTTCAGAAACATGAAAAGTGCCAGGTCCTTGGTGCTAAGATTTGTTGGGATATCATTGTAGCAGAATGGCTTTTAAAAGAAAGCTTGGATGATTTAGGAAAAGAAACATTAATTGGTTTATATGATTTATTTCACTCTGAATCTTATAAACCTGCCGTTACTGAATTGAAATTATTCATAGATCTTTTGAAGAAAACCGTAATGGTTGATCCTGAGGATGAGGCTTTTAAAGCAATTTTTAATTATGCGGGAAAATGTGCTGAATTCTTATTTGTATTAGATGATTTGAGAAATGTACCATTATCAGATGAATTTGATGATGATAGAACATTCCACAAACTAAATATTTTAGGGTTCCTATTACAAATCAACAGTCCAGAATTGTTATACGGATTCATCGATGAAATGTATCAAACTAACATTTCAAAAGGTAATTATGTTCAGGCAGCATTGAGTTTAGAGTTATTAGCAGATACCTATGATTGGTCTTTACATACTTTATTGCTGCCTATTTCTAAACCAAGTTTCCCTCAACAGACTCCATTTGAAAGAAAGGAATCTTTATATAGGTTAATTGGACATAATTATGCAAAGGGGAATAGTTTGGAGCAAGCAGTGGAAGTTTATAAAGAGTTAAGAGACTCTTACGAAAACATCACCTTGGATTTACGTGGATTGGCTTACGTAAATGGCAAGTTATCAAAAATATATGAAAATTTGGAAAATATTGATAGAATAATGCCAGCTTATTTCAAAGTTTCATTTATTGGTCGAGGATTCCCAAAAACAGTCAGAGGTAAACATTTCATTTATCAAGGGTTACCATTTGAACAGTTATCATCTATTCAGGATAGATTATCTAGGGTATATCCAGGTTCTAGAACTGTTACCAAGGATTCAGAAATACTGAAATTGGTTAGTGAATCACCTTTAGGAAAATACTTACACATTACTTCTGTTGATCCAGGAAAAGGATTTCAAACGGAGACTGCTCATGCCTCATACAGTGCTAGACGCTATTTACAAAATAAAAACTTGATACATTTCACAACAGTTAAAAGATTGCCTGGTGCTTCTGGAATCACAGATTTATGGAGTGAAGAGATTACTTATGAGACATATTTGACATTTCCAGCTTTAATGAACAGGAGTGAAATTAAAGATACTAAAACTACGAAATTGTCTCCATTGGAAAATGGTTATAGAATGATTGTTACTAAGAATCAAGATTTGGCTAACATTGAATTGATTATATGTAATGCTTTTAGAGAAAAATTGGATGTTCAATCTTTTTTCAATGACTTGTCTAGACAAGTATCAGGTACTGTTGATTCACCTGTTAATGGAGGTGTTGGTCAATATCGTGTATTCTTTGATGATCCTACATATAAATCTGAAGTGTATGCGGAGAAAGTTCAAAGTTTGAAAAATGCTTTCAATGATTTAGCAATTATCCTTAATCGATGCTTAGACTTACATGGTAAGTTAGTTCCTGCACAATTAAGAGCATCTCATGATTCATTGGTTGAACTTTACAAGAAAAATTTCAAAGAAGAAATTGAAAATTTAAATATTATCATTCGTAACAGTAATTACACAAATGGTGATGATCTTTCAACGTATGATGGATTTGCTCCTTCTTTTTACAGCAGTGGTGCTTCGTCGAGTTTAACAAGAATTAGAACTGGGAACTCGTATACTTCAGACTCTGCTTCAGATACATCATCTTCAGGAACAGGAAGAATTTCTGGTGTTGAATCTTTTTACGATAACTCAACCACATCTACACGTCGCAACCCATTAAACTGGAGACAAGCACGTCATATCTAATCCAGATTTAGCTTCTTTTTTTTTTTTTTGACCTTTACTGTTGTTTAAAATTTATTTGTCCTGTGGATCAAATATTATTTATTTATTTATTTTTTTAATTTTTTTTTTTTCCTTTCTTTTTTTTCAGTTCTCAGTTCTATAACGTACTTTTCATTTTTCTTCTCCGAAACGATTCAATCATTCTCTTTTTCTTTTCACAAACTTTAACAAGAGACTTTTTATACCAGCTTTTTAATTACTTTGATTTCTTTGAACTATTAGAATAGAGACTTTATATTTAAACGGTGTTGTTGGCTTAGAAAAATACATATGTAGAGGCACGGTAAAGTGGTCAACAAGATAGATTGAACCTTTTCCCACTAGGTCCACCATGGATACCATCTCCATTAGATTCATTAGATCCAACAGGGCCAGCAAGACCTCTCCGACTTCCTAAATAAGAAGCTTCTTTTTTTGGGTGTTTCTTTTTTGCCGTTAACCGCTGCAGACTTCCTAATGCGGAAATTAGTTTTTGAACTTCCTTTTTCAGGTCATTTTCAATTTTTTTTTTTTTTTTTTAAAATGCTGAAGAAGAAAAAGAATTTTGGAGAAAAGTAATATAACATTGATTTTATTGGGAACAAAAAGAATTTAAACGATTTATCTTAAATTAATTAATAAGTTTTAAAATATATATCAATTAAATTAAAAAGTTTGATTTTGAAATTGCAAATACAATATGTTTAGATTAGTAACTCGTTCATTAAGCTATCGTCCTCTGACTGTTATTAGAGCTGCTACCGCTGTTGCTCGTCCAGTTACTCCATTGGCAACAAGGTTTATCTCACAATCAGCTATTCGTTTCAACCTTTCACAAGATGCTTCGATGTTGACCAAAGAAGATGTTTTAGCTAGAAGTGTTCAAGTTTTAAAAGGTTTTGATGTTAAAACTCAAGATATTACGATGGATTCGAAATTTCAACAAGATTTAGGTTTTGATTCATTAGATGCTAATGATGCTTTAGTTGCCTTGGAAGAAGAATTTGATGTAGTCTTTGACGACAAATTTGCAAATGAAGTTAAGACCGTTGGAGAAGCTGTTGACTATGTCTTGGCTAATTATATACCTCCACAGCAAACTCTTGACCGTGCTTTACGTTAAGGGTAATTAAATAAAAGATTATTCCACACAAGAAAGAACCATCCATTTTAGCAAGAGACAAAAGCAAAGAAAGGTTCAGGGGGAGAGAAAGACGTTTTCTACTTATTTATTTATCTTTTTTCTTTTTTCTTTTTTTTTTTTTTTTTAACTTTTCCTCCCTTGATATTCCAGGTTTTTTCCTTTTCTTTTTTTTTTTTTTTTTTGTTTGTTTTGTTTCTAGCAATTCTTGGTAGGTATATAGTTTTAAAATTTTAACAATCTGTAATTAGTGAATTATTTAAGAAGAATCAAAGGTAGAATAGAAGTGAAAACTTGAAAAGTGAAAAATGAATGAATAAATATCTAAGTTTTTAATGGAATTTATAAAGAATTATTAATTAAATTAAATTATATTAATAATAACAGGTCGTGCACTCAAAACTCAACAAATGTTGATATTTTTTTAGTTGGTGAACAAAGTAAGATAATAAATATAAAATAAAATCAGTATTGATTTCAATTGTTCAATTGTTGCTTATTATAGAAATTTAAAAATCAATATTGGCTATAATGGGAAGTTCAAGTGTAATTGATAGCGAGAAGATGAATAAAAATGTTGGTAGTGGTGATGGTGAACCGGAGGTGAATGTGGACGGAGAAGAACGGGAATTATTTTCTCATTCTGATGATAACGGAGATGATGATGATGATGATGATGATGGAGATGACAACGGGTTACATGGATCATCTGAGCATAATCAGGCACTGGGTGATGGTTCTGAGAATAAGGGTGATAATAATTTCAGTTTTGCAGGATCAGTAATTCCAGATCCGCATATTGATTTAATTGAAGCCGATAAAGATTTAACTGCAGATTATCCTTTAGATTCCGAATATATCCAATTAATTCATTTAAAAATACGGTTGTTGGAAGATTTACATTTGGAAAAATTTGAAAAATTGATTAGTATATGTTTAAGACAAAATCTCATTGATACTATGGCACCTTTAAAATATTTAAAAAATAAAGAAAAAATTGAAGAATTGGATTTTTATGATAATAGAATTAATCATATAAGTAAACATATTAATGAATTTCCAAATTTAAAAATATTAGATTTATCATTTAATAAGATAAAACATATTAAAAATCTTAAAAATTTGGAAAATTTAGAAAATTTATATTTAGTTCAAAATAAAATTGAAACTATTGAAAATTTAGAAAAATTAATAAAATTAACTAGTCTTGAATTAGGTGGTAATAAAATTAAAAAAATTAGTGAAAATTTAAATTATTTAACAAATTTACAAGAATTATGGTTAGGTAAAAATAGAATTTATGAATTAGAAAATTTAGATAATTTAAGAAATCTTAAAATATTATCAATTCAAGCAAATAGAATAACAAAATTAAAAAATTTATCAAAATTAATTAATCTTGAAGAATTATATATTTCAAATAATGGAATTGAAACTTTAGAAGGTTTAGAAAATTGTGAAAAATTAACAATAATTGATATAACATCAAATAAAATTAAAAAATTATCATGTTTAAGTCATTTAATTAATTTAACAGATTTATGGTGTTCTTATAATTATATTTCAGATTTTAAAAATGTTGAACAAGAATTACAAAAATTACCAAACTTGGAATGCGTATATTTTGAGCATAATCCTTTACAAACAGATAATCCAACTTCCTATAGAAGAAAATTAAAAATTATCATACCCCAATTGAAAAAAATAGATGCTACATTCTGTAATTGAAATACTCACTCAACTCACTCAACTCACTCAACTCACTCACTCATTTACTTTACTTACTATTGAAAAAGGTAGTGCGCAAAACTCATCTGCAACAATAATAATAATAATAATAATAATAACAAAAATATATAATAACGATAATAATAACGGACAAAAAGAAAAAATAAAACGCGGGATATATTATTCATCAATCAATTAATAAACTTTTTTCTTTTTTTTTTTTTTTTTTTCTTAAAATCTTGGTCTTAATTATTAAATGAGAACCATGTCATTTT
>KV454015.1:625143-645722 GCA_001661245.1 Pachysolen tannophilus NRRL Y-2460
AAGAGATGTTTATTTCTTTCCAAATCGGTTCGGGCAAACTTTAGATTTTATTTTTTTCGAAAAAGGTACCATATGTACGTGATACATATTAGTACAATACTTTCAACATTTATAATTTGAGGTGATTTCAAGTCAATTACAGCGAAGTAAAGTTTAGGCTTTTTTTAGCAAAAGAGGTAAAAATGACTTCTAGAACGTTTGATTAGCTTTACTTCAAGGTAATAGTAAAAGTACTAGAACTAGAATTAGAATTAGAACTAAAATAAAACTAGGATTATAAAATTGACCAGAAAAAAAAAAAAAAAAACAGATAATTAATTATAAACAATATTTTGCTGATTTGAAACGTTACTTACTATACAGAAAAATTTAAGCTAAATGAACCAAGTAAGTACTTCTTATTAAAAATCTTGTAAAGTTAAAACGTTGGCAACTTCAGTATTGTCAACGGCATGCTTGAATTCTTCAAAACTTAAAGTTCCATCCCCATCTTTATCATTTTCCATTATTGTCTTATCGACAATTTGTTGTAACTGTTCATCTTCTAAATTTTTACCAACCATCATTTTTAATACTAAAAATAATTCCCCATTAGATATAACTCCATCCCTATCAATATCATAAATTTTAAATATAAAATTTAATTTATCATCATTTTGACCTTTACTACTAAATATGGAAAGTCCCGTTATAAATTCTTGAAAATCAACATCTCCTCCTCCATCTTCATCAAAGACTTCAATTAACCTAGGAGCTAAAGGATTCGATTCTATTCCGGGTATAGATAAAAATTCATCCTTGTCTATTGTCCCCGTTCTATCAGCATCTAACTTCATAAACCTCTTACGTAATCTGTCTATTTCATCATGGTCAACTAAATTAACAAACAAACAAACATATGTACAATCATTATGTCAATTCCCGCTGTCAGTAACTTTATCTTATGAAAATACTTTTTTTTTAATTTATGTTTCTCGTTAATCACTTACAGTTTGTACCCTCGGCCAATGAATCCATAATTTTGGATGTTGTGATACCCATTTTTTTTTATTAAAGAAATCAGAAAATATATACGTCCTGTTTTTTTTTCTTTATTATTATTATAATTAATAATAAAAATACAACTTTTCTTCTATAATATCAGAATCAACACAGTCTATAGAAGAATTAGGTATCACTCAAATATATTTAAATATATTTACAATTACATATGAATATAATATCAATTTGCTATTCCTTCCACTGTTTTTAACGGTTTCTTTTTATTTTTTTGTTAACAAAGAGGCTCATTATCATCAAATAACTTTAAAGGGAAAATTAACTATTTATTACACTACCTTGATTTAGAGTGATATTGTCTATATAATCTCTAGCTATATGAACTGAACTATCTGTCTATGTATAGGCTTGTCTATTGAGATTATAGCTTCTCGCCACACCTCCTCTGCCTTCTTGTACTATTGCACCTTCTTGGTCAATATCATTTTCATCGTCTTCGTCATTTTTGAAATCACTTCCTAACCCTGTCCAAGTTCTATTTTGCAAACTAATGGCAGATGTAGATACTGTTCCTTTAATAGCAACTGATCCTGAGAATTTTTTAACTAGTTGTGTGGTTTCATTTTCATTTCCATTTCTTTCTAAATCCAGTTGTGGAGAGTCTATTTCTAGATGCTGGATGATTCTTCTTAGGGGCCTCGATGTACTAACGTATTTACCAGTAACAGAATCAAACTCTGGTTCATCATTTTTATAATCTGTGTCATCTGTATTAGTAGCACCAGTTTCCGATTCCAATTCCATTGCCATTGCCATGGCCTCAGCTTTTTCTTGCAGGTCCAAACTCATAACTTCTTTAAAATCAACCACCCATTTACCTGACCAACTAACTTCAGGTTTTAAAGCAACTTGTAATTCATATGGAGTAATAATAGGTTTATAATAATCACCAACGTTATCTATAATAATTCCTGATTGGCCACAACCCAAGACACACCATATATCAATAGTTTCAAAATTAGCTAGTTTTGCCACATTTGGTTTACCAACAACAAACATGTAATGTTTCTTTCCGGCTTCTTTAATCCATGAAGCTACAGTATTTAATATTTGTTTTGTATTTGAAAGTGAAAGAGTATTTACTAAGATCCCTATAGTACCTGCAGTTCTTGCAATATGCATATAACGATACCTTTTCATCAAAGATGGATAAGGTCCTTGAAAAGTTCCACCAGTTAAAGAATCATAACAAGTTATTGTAGAAAATTTTGTTGATAATTCTAATAATCTTGGAGATTCTGGTAAATTTATATGAAATAATTCATATTCTTGGAAAAAATTTTCATTTTCATTAAATTTTTTTAAATCTTCTTCATTTAAACCATAAATTAATCTATTTGAAATCTTGACAAATTTTGAAATTTCTCTTTCTTGACTATTAGCATCAATAACAATAGAATGAGAATAATCTATATCCGCATATACTAAATTTTCATATTTAGGTTTTAAAAATTGATATAATGTTGAAAGATGATGAGTATATGGAGCATCTGCCATTAAGCAAACTCGTGTGTTGACATCTTTATAAGTTTTTTCAAAAAAATTAACAAACAGTTTATGATCTAAATATGGTTTACCGAAAACATATGCTGCTGATAATTTTTCAATCTTATTTAAGCATGCATCACCAAAATGTATAACTAAATCACTCAGAACATGTTCAGCAGCAACTTCATCAATACAACAAGGCGAATAAGATGTGTCTGCCAAGATCCAAACTTTTTGTTCTTGTAAATGTTTATTTTTACCATTACTACAAGAAGAACAACATTTCCCATCCACCAGATTTTTACCTGAACATTTGTTATTGACAGTTTCAATATCACTACTTGAAATAGTATCAACTAAAGATAAATCATCACTTTCGTCATGTTGGGATTTAATTAAACTTTGGTTTTCTTTCAAACCTTCTTGTAATAACTGAACAATAATAGCAGAATCAGAAATCAATTTATCCAGAAATTGTAATGTAATAGCCTTATATTTAAACCTTCCTTCTTCATTTTTCTGTTTCAAAAAATCAATCACTTTCAGAATCGAATAATAATCTTTCACTTTCAGAATCAACTCATTTAAATCTATTTCATTTGCATCTTGATTTGAAAAAATAGGTCCAAAATATGGTCTTGATCTAGTCGTTGCAGTTACCTTATCAAACTCAAACGTTGACTCATCTTGAGCTGTTGAAAGTGAGGGCAGCAGTGCCTGTGTCATTCTCTATCTTTAAAACACCAACAAATAACTAACTATATTTCTTGATTTCTTGATTTGGTACTTTCTTATTTTTTATCAAATTTGTTTAGCCCAAATTCATAGATTTCACCACCACCTCCTATTTTTTTCCCTGCTTAAAAAAATCGTAAGATGATCATGATGACCTTCTTAAATTCTAGCTTTTCTAGCCAAAAAGAGAAATTTTTCAAATTTTTTTTTNTTTTTTTTTCGTATTTTTCGTATTTTTACACGGTTTTTATAAGCGAGATTGAATAGATAACGAACATAACGAATCGAAGAGAGAGAGAGTGTGTGTAAAGAGACAATAATGAGCAGACAGAGATAGTAAAGGTAATCTGAATGCCAGATGGAATTAATTTTCCTAAATTGAAGATAAATAAAATAAAGAACTAATTGATCAAATGAATCTAGTTGTTGTTCATCCTGTTTTTGTTCGCATTGCACATTATAGTCAATGGTTACATATAGTTAGAACATTTCAAATACTTCATTACAAAACTAAATTTGTATGACACCTATACCTAAAATTAAGAAATATTCATCTACATCTAGTAAGAATTCTAAATATTACAAAAAATTAATCAATTTAAATATTTTTAAATTTTCATCATAGGTCAGACAGATGGTAGTCCTCAAATCGCTCTGAAAATTTACTGTCCCGTCACTACCAACCCCAATATCCAGATTTCCTTGATAAAAGAAGATCCACAGAAAAATACATGGTTCAGAGGGTATCAGATGCTTTTTTGAAGAGTGTTCGAAAAGGTTCTTGCAAATTTTTTTGAATTAAGTACTATTTTTTCAATTAATTTGTGTATCAAGCGGAAACAGCACTGGTGGTGATGGTGGTGACGCTGCTCTCTTTCTCTCACATCTGGAAGGTTCAAAAATTAATTTTTTTTTTTGTTTGTTTGCATATTTGGTCGTGTGGTTTCCCAAACATTCAAATCAAAACGTTTTGTGCTTTAAAACACGTCCAAAATAATAGGAGGGAAATAAATAAAAGTCTTTCTTGCCTGGCCTTTCCCGCCTGGATAGCTAGTCTCCCAGGCCGGTCTGCCTAGCCGGTGGAAAAGAGGGTAGCCTTGGGAGCCTACCTTTTTTTTTTTTTAAATCAAATCCATATAATAATAATATTATTCAATTGTTTGTTTCTACGAAAAGGTTATATCTATCATATACGATCATATCTGAGTATGTCTCGTAATTCGGAAAAGGCAAATTCGTTATTGCATCGGTATTATCGCCAGCAATCAGAGAGTATATTGCCAACGGCTGGTACTCCTAGACCTCGAAAAGTTCAATCGGTCAAGTCAATAGCTGTAGCTGAAAAATTTAGGTCGCTTTGTATCAGAGAAATATCAACAAAGATTACAAGAATAAATGATTCTTCTATTAATGATTATCAGATTCGAGACTTGAATGATGATTTGAATAAGCTTATGAAAGAGAAGTTATCATGGGAGTACCATATTCGAGATTTAGGAGGTCCTGATTATATAACTTTTTCTAAAAAACAGCAACGATCAGCAAATGATTTTGAAGTTAAAGGATATAGATATTTTGGTAGATCAAAAGAGTTACCCGATGTTAAAGAATTGATTGAATCTCAAGAAAGGGAAAAGTTGAAACTGAAAAATAAAATTCAAGCTTTTAAAAATGATTTTGAATATATAAAGCTGATAAATTTAAAAGAAAAAAATTTAATTAATAATGGCGAATATTTTGGTCTTTATGATGAAATAGATATAATTTCAAAAGATTTGGTAAAAGATGACGATATTTTAGAACAAGTGATAGAAGTGTTGGGTCATGATATATCACCATCCATGCTGAATAAGATTATAACTAACGCTGAATTTAAGCATAAAAATAATAATTATTTCAAAGACAATAATCATAACGAGCTTAATAGTAGCTTACCGAAATTTGAGCATGAAATCTTAAGAAAAAAGGAAAATAATGATAAAATAGACAAACTAAATACTAGAAATAAGGATGATATTCATAATAATGATAATAATAATATCTTAATAGAATTTGATGAATTTAATCCACCAAATATGCAAATAATTGAAAACGCTTTGGTTGAGAAAAGGAAAAAACAACTACAAGAAAAATTAGGATTAGCTTGATGTATAGATATATATCTAATTATAATGATTAATTCAAAAATTAAGCTGCATTAAACAATAAGAATAGAAAAAAAAAAAAAAGACACACAAGAATAATAGTCAAAAAAAAAAAATAAAACTCAATCATTATCTAACTCCTCCCATTAAAAATACTAAATAAAAAGAATCGAAATATTTCCAATATTTCAATCTTTGAAACTGTAACCAAAAAAAAACAAAAAAAAAAAAAAAGTCTTGAAAAACTTATGCCATAAAATTAATCCCCTTTTTAAGTAACTCTTTAAAATTCGAGTTATATATCCTATTATCTTCCCATATGATTCTATCTATTTCTCTCCGACCACTATCTAAATCCAACTGATCTAACCTATGGACTTTGGTCCTTCTAACAACTTTGTAGCCAATATAACAAAGCAAAAATAAAAAAATTGATCCATAACTAGTGAAAAAATATGCAGTTGTCCAATTACCTTTCATGAAAACTACAAACCCACTGATCAAGACCAAAATCATCGACGATACCAATCCATAATATGCCAAGTAAGGTTGACATGGTGATCTATAAGGGTAATTCTCATCATCTCTGCCAATGATATCTGGTCTTAATTTCAAACCGTGATAAAACCTTATAAACGATAAACACATTCCTCCCCATACAATTAAACCTAATGAAGAACATATGCTAAGAAACCTCTCAAATACCTCAGCTGTATTATTTGTTACTGTGAGGTAAGCGAGAGATCCAAACATCCCGGTAAATAATACACTAATGTAGGGGACACCATTTTTAGAGCAAATACTGAAAACTTTTGGGACTTTACCTTGAATTGACAAATAATATAATGTTCTTGAAGACAGGTATAATTGCGAAGACCCAGCAGTCAATGCAAAATAAACTAAAAAAGCATTTAATACACTGGCAAAATTACAGAGTCCAGTACTTTGAAATGCAATTACCCATGGTGATTGGTTTCCATTTGCAAAACCTGCCCATTCTAATAAATAGGTATCACATTCAGCTCCTCCATTCAATTCAATGATTTTATCTATCATCAGTTTATCCTTCTCTGCATTAAGGCTTCCAGTATCTGAAACGAAATATCTCAATAATCTGGGGTCACCACTGTAAATGTTTAATCCAACAACAAACACTGCTATTATGTAAAACAACAAAACCCTCCAGTATATGGTTTTAGTAGCTAATGGTATAGCTTTTCTTGGGTTTCTAGCCTCACCACCAGCAATCAAAGCAATTTCTATTCCAATATACGCATATGAAGCAACAACAGTAGCTACTAAAACAGATAAAAATCTCCCTGTTGCACCCCCTATTCCGTTCAACGACCCTAGACCAGCATCTGACAAATCAAAAGTTGGTCTAAATGGACCATAAGTGATTGAATTCAGTAAATCACTTTTACTACTATCCCAATATGTAAAGCCGATATCACGATGATATGGTGGAACACCTCCTCTATTTAAAACAATCATGAAAATTATTAAAGCCAATAACAATATTGATTTTACAAGCGAAGTTACATATTCCACTTCACCATAAACTCGCACATCAAATAGATTCACAGCAATGACAACGACCAAGAAAAACGTAATCCATCCAGCAGTGGATTTAGAAGGAATATCCAAGTTTTTATAATAAGATAACATAATAGTAGCAGCAGTTATTTCTGATGGTAAACTAACCATATAATTAAACAAATAGCATATCCCTAGAGAAAATCCAAAAGCATCTTCAACAAATCTTGAAGATATACCACTTACACCACCAGCTAAAGGAATTAATGTCACCATTTCACAAAATGAAAACATTGTGGAAATAACAACTGATCCTGCAATTATGAATCCAATAATAGTACCCAATGGACCTGCAATAGAGAAAGCTTTCCCGCTTGCCAAAAATAAACCAACACCGATAGTTCCACTTAATGCAATCATTTGTAAATGTCGAGGTTTCAATTTTCTATGTATTTCGCGATCATAATGTTTTTTAGAACCATTACCTGAATTTAAACCATTATTGCTAGTATTATTATTTCCCTGTTGCAGATATTGCTCCGGGTGATCAAACGAAGAATTAATGTTACTTAAACTTATGGAATCAACTTCAACAGAGCTAAATTTTTTCCCCGTAGCAAGTCTCCTTAAATTTGTCATGTGTGAAGAAGTTTTCATTTGATTCTTTCCCCTTGAATTTGTTAAAATATTATAATTTTGATGATCTATTGGAATGTTATAGTTTAACTCATAATCTATAATATTCGTTTCCAGAGATTTCAAATTATCCAAATTTGGATATTTTGAATCAAATTTATTATGATTATGATTATTATTATTATTTTTTTGTAATAAAGTAGTTGGTAATTTTTTATTAAAATTGCTTAAAATATTTGTTCCTTTCCCCTTTCTTAAATTTTCTAAAAAATTACCATGATTATGTCTTTTAATTAAAGTTTCATCATTTCCAGCAATATATTTATCATCTTCGTTTAAATCCCCTGGCCGTACATTCATACTATATGAATCATCTATTATTGATGGAAAATAACTATTATTAAGATATTTTTTAGTCTTTTGTCTCAAAAAATTTTCTGTCTTGACTTCCTTATCATATTTGGCAAAATCTGACAAAGTTTCATTATTTATTTTATAATCAATATTTCTTTTCTTAAAAATAGGTTCATATAAATTTGAGAAAAAATGTCTATCAGTAGTCACGGACAATTCATCTTTCAACTTGGCCTTATCCAAAGTAGAAAGCGCATCTGCAATCAAAGATGAAGTCAACGAAATGGGCACCGCTGATGACAGTATACTACTGGCCCCATCTTCTATAGTAGCATCAACTGTATCACTACTAATATAATCCGAAGTAGATGATACATCCAACGAATCCACATCTTCTCTATACCTAGAAGATTTATGATCATTATTACTATATGACAGTTCATGATTGTTATTATTACTTAAGCTTGAAATACCATTTGGTCTATGTGGAAATAAATCTTTAAAGGACAGAATATCTATATTATGTGTTTTAATCGAAGGAACATTATCTAAAGCTTTATTACTATAATTTGTTTTCGATTTATTAACTATAGGAAACAACTCATATTCTTCTTTTCTCTTCGTCCCTGAGTTAGACCTGGGCTTGCACCCTTCAGCCTTCAGATTCTGATCACTAATAGATTCCATTTTGTGATCCCGCTGTTTAAAAAACTATCATATAAAAAGGAACCCTTTTTGTTTTCTAATTAATTTTTTTTTTCTTTGTTTTCTTTGGGTTATTTGAGCCTTAGATTTTTCTCTATATTTCGAGGAAATTTTTCTCATTTAACTTTCTTATCTAAAGGCGGATAATTTGATACCCTGCGCACGACACCGAGAAAATTGTAATAAATAGAAGGAAGGAGTTTTAGTTTTACACAGTAAGATGAAGAATTTTTTCAATTTTATTATGATGGATTAAGATTGAGATTGAAAAGTGTTTGGGCCTACAACTTAGGAGAAAAATAACTAGTTTCTATCCTGACTTGATTAATTCAAATAATGAATGGTGTTTAAACTAATAAATAGACACGTACATATATATATATGTATATATATGGAACTTTATAAAAACCTGAAATATATATATATACTTAATTGTTTTTTTTTTTCAATTTTTCAATTTTCTTTCTAATATTATTGGTTTTTGATAATCTCTGATTAACACTATATACATTAAAAGCAAATCTAGAAACGGTTCTTTTTAATCGTTAATATTGTAATTATTACTATTATTATTATTTTCTTCTTAATATTATTAATTTTTTTTTCTTTTTTTCAATATCGTCTCATATCTTGTTGGGGATCAATCTCTACCTCTACCTTATTTGGTAGCACTTAACAAGTATGTAACCAAATCGTTTCTATCCTTGGCTTTCTTTAAACCACCAAAGGCCATCTTAGTACCTGGAATATATTTCTTTGGGTTTTCCAAATAATCACTCATAGTTTGTGCTTCCCACAAGACACCTTTTTGCTTGTTAGCATCGGTATATGAATAACCTTCAGCTTGACCAGAGTGTCTACCAAAAACACCGTGCAAGTTAGGACCAACTTTATGAGCACCACCAGCTTCAGTGGTGTGACATTGTAAACATCTAGTTTTAAATAAAGTGGCACCTTTCTTGGCTGAACCTTTTTCGTATGGAGCTGGCATTTCTAAATTCTAATAAAATTAAATATTCCAATTAAAGATTGAATATCTTAACAACTATTATTTTAATAAAAAAAACAAGAGATTTATTTTTTTTTCTCTTTTATAAAAAAAACTAAACGGATTTCGTCACAATTTAAATGATTTTTTTAAAAAAATATTTTCCCATTTCCCAAAAAGTTCCCGCTTTGTATTAAAGTCAATGTATTTTAAATTCCTAAAATATTAGTGGCTAAAAAAATTTATGCGCTCGTTTTTTCCCGGTTACGCAGTCATGACATGACCTTATTTCACAATTACTTATATTTCCATTTTCTTTCTTATAAAACTTTTTTTTTTTCCATTTTTAAGAATTGCATTGGCAGTAATCATACTGATTAATTTCACCTTGAAATTTAAATATTCTTTTTAATGTGTAAATTTAGTTTTAATATTTAAAATAAAAATTGGGTATTGTATTTAGCTGCCAATTATCTGTTTACGTACTTGATCTGCTCCAGCCGAACGAACAGAAAAATAAAAAAAAAAAAAAAAAAAAAAAGTCTCACTGGTTATAATGGAAACAATAATAACCGCCCTTCTTTATTGTTCAAAAGCCCCAATTCGGGTGACAAAAGGTTAAAGACATATATATATATATATATATAATAAAGAGATGTATAAGTTGTTAAGTATTCCAGAAGCATATATAGAATCAAAATGTAGAAAATTTTTTAAGTCTGATATCTAGGTTTCAATATTAGGTATTATTAAGTAGTGAGAATTTTTAGTTTAATTCTTGTTGTTTTGTTTATTTTTCTTACACTCTAGTTCCCAATATTTGATAATAAATTTGAAAAAAAAAAAAAAGAAAGATGACAATTACAACCAGAATAGAGTTTGATCATTACTCATAATTGAATCATTTATTAAATTAAGTTTTTTCGTATTTTTTTGAAATTTTTGAAATTTTTTATGCAGCAGAGTCAAAAAGAAAAGAGAAAAAAGAAGAGATGATGATAATAATTTCCGTTATAGAAGTTTGTCGTCGAAAACCGATGGTACCTACCAACCTTTTAGGTTTATTTTTTTTTTTTTTTTATTTATTTATTGATTTGTTTTTCTTTAAAAAAAAAAATAAAAAAATTTTACCAATTCTTCAAGTGGGGTTTTGGAGATGTCCAATTTACTAAATCGTTAAAGAATCTTGATGTATATTTGACGTTTTGTTCTTTGCTCTTGTAAAAAATTGTTTTCGTTCATGCGGCTTGTGCTTTAAAAAAAATTTTTTTTTTCTTTACTCTGCATAAAGGGTGCATGATAACAGATGTTAAGAAGAATAACGTCCCGAATTCTCCTTTCTATTTGATTGCTACAAATATATATCATCTATGAAAAATAAACCTACTTTTAATTACCTTTATTGGTATTTTAAATTTATGAAACGTAGGAGATAACGTTTCCCGAATTTTTTTGAAGATAAACACCGTAAAGCCTAAAATTGGGGTCTATTTTAAGAAAAAAAATTGTTCTGGCTGCGTGCGAGAAAGTACTTTTATTTCTAGAATTATATGGTTGTAACTTATTTCATCTTGCTTAAAGCCTAAAGTAAATGGATTAGATGAAAAATGTAACACTATAACAAATCATCTGATTTCTGTTAACCGAGAAAACTAGTTTGAGGGGGAAAGAAATAAAATAATAAATAGAATTGAACACGTTGAAAGAAAAGAAATAAAAGGTATTGAAACCGTTTTTTGTTTTTGTTTTCAATTGATTGATTGATTGATTGATTGATTCTTTCTACTTAATATTATCATTTATATAAATTTATAGATGAATTTTTAACAAAGATTTAATTTGTGTAGTTAAACAATCTTGGGGTAGATTCTAGCTTATTGCTTGAAACTATTTGTTTCACATTTGAGCTTAATAAAGTTTATAGAGAGTCCTCCGTCAAAAACCGCTCGTAGGAAATCAATTTATTTCTTGGAACACATGTATTATGTTCAGAAGAACTGGACGGATCTATTTCCTTTTTCTTTAATAGCAATTATTTTTCTTCGGTTTTTCGGTTTTCTGTTACAAACTCAAGTTTAGGGTTATTTTGCATTTAGATTATTTACAATACGTTACAAATGCAAGAGAATCTTCGATTAACCTTTGCTGTTTTTTTTTTAGCCGTGTCGTTAACTGAATCACTTCTTTCAACGTTTAAATTGTTTACAATTTTTTTTTGAAAAAAAAAAAAATGACTTTAGCTAACTTCAAAACTATTTAATTAAAGTTCTGTATATGTTATCAAATGAACAAGAAACGTCAATGAAGAAGAAAAAAAAAAAAAAAAACTAATGGTTGCTTCCTTGAATAATAAACCTAAAGTAAAGTTCAGTGCTTGGCTGTAAAGAAGCCCATTTCTAATTGTTGGGAGAACAATTTTTTTTTTAGACGCAACTAAGTAAGCAAATAGTGAGGTAATCAACTTTAAACTTTATTCAGCGTGTAAAAAATTTATCTGACTTCTTCTATCTATTTAAGTTACTTAGCGTAGTTAAAAAAAAGAAAAAATACCGTATTCTACTCCATGTTTCATGCAAAAAATTATTTTGTCTCTTAATTTTTTTCTTTTTTTTCTGGCTATCTCCAACTGTTAAAAAGTATATTTTACAAAAATTAGGTTGTTTATTGCCCTTCTACGTCAAAGTGATAAAGTTAAAATGATTTGAAAGAGAGAAAAAAAAGAAATCTTGTCGGAGTTTACAACTAAATATTTTGGTATTTTCGCAAACCATTATAAAAATTCTTTATATATATATATATATATATATATATATATATGTTGTAAATAATTTTTTTTTGTCATGAGTAAAAGTAATATTTTCTAAAAAAACAAAATAGTAACGAATATGCCAGTTACATTATTAGATGAAAACTGTTATTCACTTGACAGTTTTCCTCAAGATGATGGATTTTATGCAAAGAAAGAAATTTTTAAAAAAAATAATAATACAAGAAATGTATTTGATGAGAATAATGAAGGAGAAGTTATTAGAAGAAAACTTTTAAATTTTTCATTTCCAAATACAAATCAAAATCAAGAACCGTTATCTCCAAAATCGGACTGTGGACCACTTGATGCACCACTTGATGCACCATTGGAAACACGGTACGATGGTTATAATTATAGTGACAATGGATGTCCACTGTTATATGGCGGTTCTCCATCATTGTCCAATCATCATTCTCGTTCCACAGCCATTTCAATCGATTCTTCTATATCCAAAATTTCAACTGCTCCTAGCAATTGTAGTAGTTTCACTACAAGAGAAAGTTCAGAAGCACGGTTATCATTATTTCCAAACTATGAGATTAAACAAATACCAGTACCATCACAACCTGTTACCATAGATTTGGATGAAGTTTCTAGAGCTTTTACAAGAAGAGAAGCCGTTGGCGGCGTGAACATGAATCTCCCATTGGTCAATAAGAGATCAGGCTCATTTGCCAAAGTCATGGAAGATGTTAGTGAAGATGAAGAAGATAAAGAAAAAGAAAAGGAAAAAAATGAAGAGGAAGATAAAAATAAAGATAATAATAATAGCAGCATCTCTAATAGCGTTGACGCTGAATTAGACAGAACAATTGGACTATTGGAATTCTTGTTAACAGACCCAATGGAGGAAACAGTGGACTTGAGAAATGAAGTCAATAAGAAAAGATGTATTCATCAGGATGATGAAAATATACTGCTTGTCCAGTCTACATTTTTTGAAAAAAACTTGTCTGACCAAGATACAGTCACAGCAGCAGAAGCAGCAGCAGCAGCAGCAACAACATCAGATAATTACAGCAACACACCTAGATTTGAAAGAAGAGGTAGTTTAATTACAAGACTGATGAAAAACATAACTGATAACTTGAGAATCCGATACAAGAGTATGGATGACAATTAAAATAAATAAAAATTTTTATTATCTACTATTTTTTTTTAGTATGGTGATTTAGCATATCTAACTTTTTATAAGGAAAATAAAATAATAATAATAACAATAGTAAATAAAACTTTTAATTGTAGTAGTAATAATAATAATAATTTGATAAGTTTTTACTTTTTTTTTAGTTACTTACATCTTGATGCATATGAACATTATTTTTTCGTTAATCGGCGATGAGCACTTTTCTTTTCCTAAAACAGCCAAATGGGTAAAAACACCGAAGAAGACGGATAGATTTAAGGTTAAGATGAAAGGTACAATAGTAACAAAAAGTAATAGGGGCGTCCAGCCCCTTTTCCAGCCCCTTTTTCCTTCCCATACAGAACAAAACAAAAAAAAAAACTTGTTTGTTTGTTTACATATTTAAAAAAACAAAAATATTATTTTTTTTTCCCTTCCCTTTCGGTTCGGCAAAAAAGAAAAAAAAAGAAAAGAAAAAAGAACTCGCACAAAATTTAATTTTTTTTTTTTGAGAATTTTCCCAAAAAAACAAAAAAAAAAAAAAGTGCGGTATTTTTTATAACGCGGCAAACTTTTGTTACCACAACAATTTTTTTTTTTTTTTTCAAAACAAAAAAATATCCTAGAAATTTCTCATGCAAGGTCCGGAGAAGAGGATATAAGAGATAAAAGCAGTTGAAGTTATTACTCAAATTTATTGAAAAAAATTGGTTTCAACCAGTAGAAACAATCGAATTGATACACTACTTTTAACTTTATTTTCGAACACGGCAAATCAAAAACAAGAGAAAAATAATAAATACAATTATTAAGAAACAAAAAAAACTTAACACATTAATAATATACTAACTATTACCTGATACCTAAATATTAATTAATTACCTTGATCAGTTGGTCATCTTGACTTAAATAATCCATCTCAATTTATTATATTTTTTTTCTTTCTTTCTTGTTTTCAATGATCTAGAAAGACCAATCAATTGATAACAATGCTATTTTATTACTTCTTACCTATTACCTATTCAGCACTAACCGATAGATAATGCACGATCGGTTCGTACATATTTTATTCTCTCAAAAGGGTGAACAGAAACTAACCGAGCTGATAAAAAGTTTTTTTTTCGCAAAAAGTGTGCGCACTACTCTCATGATACGCTTCAAGAAAATTAAGATGCGCAAACAACATTATCATAGAAAAGTATACAAAAGTATTACAAAAGTATACAAACACCACTGTAAATTTTGATAAAGCGTTACAAAAAGCGGTGGAAAGTGAGAGCTGTAAATACGCTTGTGCGTGCGCAGTAAGCGTACCTCATTATCTCACTCAGTTAATATAATTTTCTTTATTACGCGGGAACCAACTCTTTTTTTTTTCTCTTAAAAACTTACATACGGAGTAAAGTTTTTTATTTACCAATTACCTCTAATAAACTAGTCAAATTTAACCGCTAACCGTCTTTTTTTTTAAAATTATTACGGCTAATATTAGGTATTATTATTATTATTATTTTTTTTTTATGTGAAAAAAAAAAAACAGCGCTTAGGTTCAAAATGAAAATGAAAGATGAAAAAAGTATAAATATGAATGAATATCCAGATGAAAGTAAGGAATTGTTAAAATGAAGTTTTGTTTTTTAATTTGATTTTTTAATTTACTTTCTTATTTATTTGTTTTTTGTTTTTTTTTTATTTTATTTTATTTTCTTTTTTTTTTCATTTAATTTTTTTTACCAACTTCTTAGTTCTATTTCTGAAAAGTTGGCTTATTGAAAGGAAAGAATAGAATATAATAAAAAATTTAGTCAAAAATGGCTGATCATAATAAAGATAGTGATCTTGAAAGTTTGGATTCGGGTGCTGAAAATATTCAACCATATGACCCAAATGCAGTAACCAATGAAAAAATTGGTAAGCATTCGACCAAGTCTTCTTTCCAAAGTAAACGTTCTACTGCTGATGTTGAAGGACAAGATGGTGATATGCTTTCAAATCATATCTCGAACATTTTAAGTTCTCCAGATGGTGTTCAAAGAATTGAAAGTTTAGCAAGAGTCTTGTCAAGAAAGACAAAGACTGAAATGCAAAATTTTGAAGTTAATGCTGATAATTTTGATCTTGAACTTTTACTTAATTATCTTCATGATAAATCTCTGGAACAAGGTATTGTTTCCAATGAGGCTGGTGTTGCTTTCCATAATTTAACAGCAACAGGTATTGATGCTTCTGCTGCATATGGACCATCTTGTGAAGAAATGTTAAGAGATGCTTTTAAATGGCCAGCAAAATGGTTTAAGAAAGATACTACACCAATAAGAAAAATTATTCAAAATTTCACTGGTGTTATAGAAGCTGGTGAAATGTGTTTAGTAATTGGTAGACCAGGTGCTGGTTGTTCCACATTATTAAAATGTCTTTCTGGTGAAACTAGTGAAATGAAAGGTGTTGAAGGTAGCATTTTATATGATGGTTTATCAAGTGAAGAAATGATGAAACATTTTAAAGGTTATGTTGTATATAACCCGGAATTGGATTTCCATTTCCCATTAATCACTGTTAAACAAACAATTGATTTTGCATTGAAAACTAAAACTCCACGTAAACGTATTGATGGTATTTCTAGATCTCAATATGTTGATACGATGAGAGATTTATGGTGTACCGTCTTTGGTTTAAGACATACTTATGCTACAAAAGTAGGTAACGATTTCGTTCGTGGTGTTTCTGGTGGTGAAAGAAAAAGAGTTTCATTAGTTGAAGCCCTTTGTTGTAATGGTGCCATTTATTCTTGGGATAATGCAACAAGAGGTTTAGATGCTTCCACTGCTTTGGAATTTGCTCAAGCTATACGTACAGCTACTAATATGTTAAATAACTCAGCTTTAGTTGCTATTTATCAAGCTGGTGAAAATATCTTTGAATTATTTGATAAAGTTATTGTCTTATATTTAGGTAGACAAGTTTATTTCGGTAGAGCTAAAGATGCTAAAGCTTATTTCCAAAAAATGGGTTGGTTCTGTCCTCTGCGTATGACAACTCCAGAATTTTTAACTTCTATTACAGATCCAAATGGTCGTACTCCAATTGAAGGAATGGAAGATAAAGTTCCAAATACTGCTGAAGAATTTGAAAACTATTGGTTGAATTCTCCAGAATATCGTGAATGTTTAGCAGAATACGAACGTTATTCTTCTTTACATCCTGAAGATGAAACTAGACAAAGATTGGAATTGGCTACTAAACAAAGAAAACAAGTTCTTCAAAGAAAACAGTCACAATTTGTTGTTAACTATTTTTCACAATTGTTATATTTGATTCAAAGAGGTTTCCAAAGAACTCTGGGTGATTTAACTTATACCTGTATTTATTTGTCCTCTTTCTTAACTAAAGGTTTAGTCGTCGGTTCTATGTTCTATAAGATTCCTGAAACTACTGATGGTGCTTATAGTCGTGGTGGTATATTGTTTTATTGTTTGCTTTTCTGTGCTTTAACTTCTTTGGCTGAAATTGCTCATAGTTTTGCTAATCGTCCAATTCTTGTTAAACAGAAAAGTTATTCCATGTATCATATTTCTGGTGAAGCATTACAAGAAATTATTTCCGAATTACCTGTTAAATTTATTGCCGTTGTTGTTTTAGCTCTTACTTCTTACTGGATGCCTCATTTAAAACATGAAGCAGGTGCGTTCTTCAGTTTCTTTATCTTTTTGTTAGTTGTTCAACAATGTATGAGTTTTATTTTCAAACTTGTTGCTACTGTTACTAAAGATGGTGGTACTGCTCATGCTCTTGGTGGTTTATGGGTTCTTATGCTTTGTGTTTACACAGGTTTTATCTTACCATTACCAAAGATGCATCACTGGATTAAATGGATTAATTGGTTAAACCCAATGCGTTATTGTTATGAAAGTTTGGTTGCCACTGAATTCCATGGTAGAATGATGGAATGTGCTGCTTTAGTTCCTTCTGGTCTTGGTTATGAGAATGTTTCTCTTTCAAACCAAATTTGTAACTTATATGGTGCCGTTGCTGGTGAATCTCAAGTTTCTGGTGATAAGTATATTACTGCCAAATTTCACTTTCACTTTTCTCATACATGGAGAAATTTCGGTATTAACATTGCATGGACAGCAGGCTTTATTATGTTGAATGTTATCTTATCTGAATTCATCAAGAATGTCGAAGGTGGTGGTGATATGTTATTATACAAAAGAGGTCACTTACCAGAAGCAGGTTTAGAAGTTGCTGATGCCAAGGTTGCAACAAGAGATGAAATGATGGAAGCTCTTAATGGTCCAGGTGTCGATTTGGAGAAAGTTATCGCTGAAAAAGATGTCTTTTCATGGCAAAAATTGGAATATGTTATTCCTTATGATGGTGCAACACGTATGCTTTTGGACAATATTCAAGGTTATGTTAAACCAGGTACAATGACTGCTTTGATGGGTGAATCTGGTGCAGGTAAGACAACTTTATTAAATGTCTTGGCTCAACGTGTGAACTTTGGTGTTATCACTGGTGATATGTTTGTTAATGGTAGACCAATTGATTCATCGTTCAAGAGAAGAACTGGTTATGTCCAACAACAAGATTTGCATTTAGCAGAATACTCTGTCAGAGAATCTTTAAGATTTGCTGCTGATTTACGTCAACCAAAGAATGTTCCTCAATCAGAGAAATATGAATACGTTGAAAAGATTATTAACTTATTAGGTATGCAAAACTATGCTGAAGCTATCATTGGTAAAATCGGTAGAGGTTTGAATGTTGAACAGAGAAAGAAATTATCCATTGGTGTAGAATTGGTTGCTAAGCCATCTTTGTTATTATTCTTGGATGAACCAACTTCCGGTTTGGATTCTCAATCTGCTTGGTCTATCGTACAATTCTTAAGAGCATTGGCTGATTCTGGTCAAGCTATTTTGTGTACTATTCACCAGCCTTCTGCAACATTATTCGAAGTTTTCGATCGTTTATTGTTATTGAAGAAAGGTGGTAAGACTGTTTACTTTGGTGATATTGGTCCAAATTCATCCACTATGTTGTCATATTTTGAAAGACAAAGTGGTATAAAGTGTAATGCTAGTGAAAATCCAGCTGAGTATATTTTGAATTGTATTGGTGCAGGTGCAACTGCTAGTGCTGATGCCGACTGGCATGATTTATGGATATCTTCTCCAGAATTTGCTGCCGTTACTGCTGATATTGAATTATTACATCGTGAGTTGCCAAAGAGACCTATCCCTGAAACCGCTGATACTTTAAAATCGAAATTTGCTACTACTTATGATCGTCAATTCTGGACTGTCTTGAAGAGAACTTACATTCAATTCTGGAGATCTCCTATTTATATCAGAGCCAAGTTTTTGGAATGTGTCTTTTGTGCTTTATTCGTCGGTTTTTCGTTCGTCGGTGTTAATCACTCTGTTTCTGGTGCTAGTGAAGCTTTCTCCTCTATCTTTATGGTTTTATTGATTAGTTTAGCCATGATTAATCAATTACACGTGTTTGCTTATGATACCAGAGAATTGTTTGAAGTTAGAGAAGCTGCTTCTAATACCTTCCACTGGAGTTGTTTATTACTTTCGCATACCTTGTTAGAAATTTACTGGTCGACGATTTGTGAGTTCTTATGCTATGTCTGTTACTATTTCCCAGCTCAATTTTCTGGAACTCCTCATCATGCCGGTTACTTCTTCTTTGTTTACGTCGTTATTTTCCCAATGTACTTCTGTACTTATGGTTTATGGGTCCTTTATTTCTCTCCTGATGTTCCATCAGCTTCAATGATTAACTCAAATCTTTTTGCTTCCATGTTGTTATTCTGTGGTATATTGCAACCAAGAAAGTATATGCCAGGTTTCTGGAGAAGATTTATGTACAATGTTTCAGCTTTTACATATGTCGTTCAAGCATTAGTTGCTCCATTAGTTCATAACAGAACTATTAAATGTACCAGTGATGAATATAACATTATGGATCCTCCAGATGGACAAACTTGTGGTGATTTCTTACTGACTTATATTGACAATAACGGTGGTTATATAGAAAATGAAGATGCTACTTCATCTTGTGAATATTGTCCATACACTTATCAAACTCAAGTTGTTGAACAATATAACGTCAAGTGGGAATACAGGTGGAGAAATGTTGGTATCTTGTATGCTTACATTGTCTTCAACGTCTTTGCGATGTTGTCTTGTTATTACATAATGAGAGTTAAGGTTTGGTCTTTCAAATCTTTGTTGAATTTCAAGAAATGGTTCTCTGGTGGACATAAAGAGAGACATGAACCAGAAACCAATATTTTTGCACCAAAAGCAGGTGATGAAAATATCGGTGTTCAAGCTGAGCAAATGTCAGAAGACGAAAAAAAAAGCAGTTAAGCTTTTCTAAATAGATTATTACTACTATTTATATTATTTGTTAACTAATTGATAGATATTTGAAATTATCTTTTTTTCATTAGTTTGTGGTTTTATTTTTTTTAAAATTTTTTTTTTTTTTTTTTTTTTTCATATTTGGAGGTTGAATCCTTCTGATTTAATATTATTGGTTCTTTGGTTTATACATGAATTAACATTTATTATATAATATTCATTATTTTAAGTAACTGTTTTATTTTAAACTAATTACTTTGTAAGAAATATTCGTTATTCCAGAAACTATCTAGTATAATTTATAAGCCATTCTCTTGCGGGAAAGTCCAGAAAGTCCAATACTACGCCTCTAGCAGTGAATTCAAGTCAATCTAGTAAAAATACTTGTAGTGGTGAAATAAGTCTTTAAAAAAAAAAATGGGAAAATGATCAACAATTAATGTAGAGCATTAAGAATAATTATAAAAAAAAAAAAAAAAAAATTAAAAAAAACACATTCTTCCTCATGAATATATAAACTCGTGATGATACTAATAACAATTATAACAATAGTAATGGTTTTACTATTGGTTTTACAAATTAATTCCAATAACAACCTCTTATTTTTTAAAATGTTTTT
>KV454015.1:646044-669485 GCA_001661245.1 Pachysolen tannophilus NRRL Y-2460
AAATTTTTTTTTTTTTTTTTTTTTTTTTTATTTTCTAGTAATTTAGTTTCTTAAAGAATTTGTCTAACAACAGCTTCACTTGGCAATTGGTCTGTATTTAGACCTCCAACAACATTTGAGTTGGCAAAATCTTGGTTGAATACCGCGGCGATTCCGTAGAAAATAAACGCAATTGCTAAGGTGATTGCAGGAACGAGTAATGACGTTACTGCCGCAGTCAAAGATAAAAATTGAATTAAAGACATTCTAGAAACAATGTTAGTTAACTAAAAGTTTTCTTCACTAAAAGTAGACGTAATACTTACAAACCATAAAATATTGTTCTTGGCCAATTCTTGTTAAAACCTTTAATAAAATTTATAAAATTATCTGAAAGTGGGCAAATCTTAAGTAAAAATGGTAATTCAACAAAGATCAATATAAGTCCTTGAACAATTGCAAATACAGAAAATAGTATAACCCATGAGAAATGGAAAATATTGACAATACCAAAAATCAAGCATATGAAAATTGAAACAATACCAGTCCTATTTAATTGATTAAGTTAATATCATACTTTGTCACCTTTCAATAATAATAAAAAAAAAAAAACAAACAAATCCAATTAATAAATCGTAAAAAAACGTACCATTGACCGTAAATACTAAAATTTCTACTCCTAAAGTCTTCGCCAAAACCACTGACATTAAAGAAATCTTTTAAAGCCATTCTCAAAGATATCTGTCTGCAATCAATTAGATATTAATATAATTTGTTTATTGTATCTTTTCGTTCAGCCTTTATTTTGAAAACAGTTTTTTATTTTTTTTTTAATAAAAAAAAAACCATCAAAATTTTTAGTAGTAGTAGAAAGATACTAATACTAATCAGAAATATAAGATAAGTACAAAGTGAGTGAAGACATATATATCGGGAGTAGGTCTGATTAAGATATGGTTTCATTGAAATGATGAGCAACGTGAATTCTGATGTATTTGATAAGCATGGGCCAATAAATGCTGTTACAAGGCCTTTGCGACCAGAAGTTGATAGTCGTTCAGGTGGTAAAATTGAAGTACCAATAAAAGCTGGAAATGATGAGGATGAGGATCAAATTAGTGATGCTGAGGATAGTGATGATCTGTTGATCGAGGAGTTGGATAAGATAGGAAGATCGATTAATTTTTCGTTGCCAAATTTGCCTCCTTTCCCAAATTTTAAACTTTTCAATAAGGCTAATGTGGAACAAACAAATACAAATGGTACACCCGATGATTCATTTGACCAACAATTGTCACAAATTTTCAACGATAGAAGAGAACAACTTACAAATTTTATATATGATTTGACTTCTGGGTTTTCCATACAGGCTGCGATGGATAGACTTCAACCATTTAGAGATGTTATTAATGAATCTGTTGAGTTACCAGTGGACGATTTTGAAGAAGAATATAGTAAGAAAGAAGAGACTGAACCTCATGGAGTGGTTCCTGTTATACAAAAACAACACCCGATTATTGATCAATTTGTTTTACCCCAGGATCCAGGGAAGGGGAAAACTAGGAAATTAAAACATGCAAAAAGTTTCCGTGATTATGAATATTTGACTAATTTGAAAAGTGAAGAATTTTTTGATAAAAAATTGTTAAGGTCTAGAATTACAAAAATCATATCTATAAAAGATATTTCAGAACCTGGTAGAAACAAGTTGGTTCAACAGTTGATGATGAGAAGTTATTATGAAAAGTTGAAAAAAAATAAACCTAATTCGGAAGAGTTAAGAAATTTTGAAAGGAATATGAAAATTAATGATGATTCATGGATAAACCAGGATTCAAACGAAAATATTGCTGAAGATGGAGAAGAAGAAAATGAAGAAAACGAAGAAGAAGATGAAGAAGAAGAAGAAGATGATGATGACGAAGTAATATTAACCGCCAATGATACGAAACCGTCTTATTACTCGGAAGAAGAAAATATATTAGGCTGTCAACATTATCAGCGTAATTGTAAAATCGAGTGTCCTATATGTGCAAAATGGTTTCCATGCAGATTTTGTCATGATCTGGTCATAACTTCCCATCAACTACCAAGAAACCAGATTAAACATGTACTTTGCATGTTTTGTTTCACTCCTCAAAATCCTTCTCAAGTTTGTTGCAACGAGTCATGTCAAGAAAATTTAAGTCAATATTATTGTGATAAATGTAAATTGTTCGATAATGATCCTAACAAGGACATTTATCATTGCGATGACTGTGGAATTTGTAGATTGGGATTAGGGCTAAATGAAGATTTTTTCCATTGTCACGGTTGTAATGCATGTATATCAATTGATTTACTTGATGATCACAAGTGTATCGAAAATTCTACTCGCAGCAACTGCTCCATATGTGAAGAATATATGTTTAACTCAATTAAAACTGTTGTCTTCATGTCCTGTGGCCATCCAATTCATCAATCATGTTATGATGAGTTTACAAAACATTCTTATAAATGTCCAATTTGCTCAAAGACAATCACTAATATGGAAGCACAATTCAGGGTTTTGGATCAAGAAATCTCTTTTCAACCCTTACCTGAACCTTATGGATCTTGGAGAGTTATAATACAATGCAATGATTGCAATGCTAAAAACATTGTTAAATATCATGTTTTGGGATTGAAATGCGAAAATTGTAAAAGTTATAACACTGCACAGTTAAAATTATTGAAAGAACCAAAAGAAGATTTTGATTTAGCTGAAAGTGATGAACAATGTTCTGAAACTGCTACTTTGAACCCTGAAAATAACCCGTTATCTGGAGAAAATAATTCTTCTTGTCCGCAACTGCAAGAAGTCGAAGATGATGATGAAACGTTAGGAAATCTTATAAATAATGATACATTAAATACTTTTGAGCAGTACAGAGATTGGTTTTTTGCCACAATGGAAACTTATCGTAATCAAAATGATACTAATACTTCTTCGACTCCTGCTGTTGGTTCTAGTATTCAGGAAAGAAAAGAAAAGAAGTAGATTAAAATCAAGGTCTAAAATAGGATGCATATACTTGGGGGGTGTAATTTATTATTGTTAGTTTTTTTTTCCTTGGTTGTTGATATATATGGAACTTCACAAGGTGTTTAAATATTTGATTTAATTAATACAACTAGGTTTTTTATTATTTAACAAGTTCTTGCATAGTATAAGATAACATTCTTCGATAACACTCTATTGTATTCCTCTATCTACTTATATTAATAAAATATTTACAATACTATTCCAAACTAACCTCAAATAAAAAAAAAAAATAAAAATATAGACAGAAAATTTAAAAAAAGAATTCCAGCTTAAAAAACCATCAAGCTTCTCTCTTCAAAGTGTTTCCTCTAATCGGTATATTCAAAATGCCGGTACTATTATTGTTACTACTATTTTTACTAGCATAGTTGCCTATTTCAATATTATGCAGCTTCTCATTCTTACCATCAGGAGCCGCATTCCCTTCATTATTACTGCTATTGTACTCCCCGATTTTGAATTTTTTAAATGTTTTCGCAAGTGATGAACCGGTAGAAGACATCAAACTAGCCAAATCAGTTCCCGGCAGACTCAAACCTTGTTCTGAATGGTTATTTCTATTAGGCGAATGAGCTACTGTACCACCGTATTGAGTGATGCCTGCATCAAGAATTTCACCTCCGCTATCATCACTTTCATTATCAGCATTGCTGATATTATTGGTTTTTATCGTTGACATTGATGATGGCGGAATAGTGAATTGGTCATCTCTGGATACAGAAAAGTCATCTGGATTGTTATCACTGTTAAATGATTCTTTAAATGTGTTTTCATCGTCAAAAGGAATATCTTCCAAAGACGTTCTCATTCCTAATATTGAACCTGACTTCATTTTCCTTACTCTTGGGGGTTGGGATTTGATTCCCATACTGCTATTATTCTTCAGAGAATCATCTGAAGCCTGAATATCACGAGATCCACCAATACTTGAGTTAGTTTTTAAGCCAAATGTTCTCAGTGATATATGTGAATTATGAGCAGATGAAGATGAAGAGCCAGACCTTTCTAATGAATTTTTCACTTTGAACATCTTTGGGAACGTAGGTAAAGAACTTTTTCGATCATGGGCTGAGCTATTATTATTTTGAATGATCATTGAGTCATCATCAGCATGACTTGAATTTGCTTCAATATTAGGCGTTCCATTAGTGGGTAATTTCGACAAAATTTTTTTATATGATACATTTGCAGTTGGTGTCGATGGCAGAGAAACGATAGATGAAAATTGATCAATAATTGCATCGGACAGTGGAGAACGTAAACTTTTACTACTGCTTAATGATGATCGATGAGATGATATCATAGAATAAGTATTGGATCTTGACCTATCATCACGAATTGTAGTACTTCTATCACTGTCAATAGAAAAGCTATTATTTTGATTGGGAAAAACTGCTTGAGAATTAAATATAAACGGTGTTATTGGGCTATGGGTCACTTTACTACCTGAAGAATTCAAACTAGCACTGCTATCATTTTTAAAATTGGACAGGACCGCTGGAGAATTAGCAGCCGATGATGAATATCTCCTTGAAGTTGTCACCGATGGCAATGGGGGTAGCGAATTACTATGAAGTCGAGAGACAACACCACCATTGTTATTTGTAGTACTAGTAGTATTACCGCCATTAGTATTGTTGGTATGAAAATTATTTTGATTTGTAGCGATATTATTGCCATTATTACCATTATTGATATAGTTGAAGCCAGAAGATGTAGCGGTTGTTGGAGAAGAAAACTTAGTTATAGATGATGCGGTTGGTGTTGTTAATAACGGATTCGCCAATACAGGTGTCATTGGATTATTAAACGATTGCAGATAATTTGCAGTACTATAAAACGTTGGATCAGGTGAGTTTAAACTTCTCACAGAACTGCTATCAACAAAATTTGCCTTTACTTGTACATAATATTTTTCTGTTTCAAATGAATTACTCAAGTCTATTGGAAGCCAACCATTCTTATTTTTGATATCGTCTTTCACATTATGATAAATCAAAGTTTTAATACATTTTAAATTCCCATTTTGTAATACTAAATGTAGCGGTGTATTCCCCTCATCATCAACACAATTGCAATCGGCTCCCAAGTCCAATAAAAGTTGCAAGCATCCATTGAAACCTAACTTTGCCGCCAAACTTAACGGTGTTTGATTATGTTCGCCCTTAAAATTGATTAAATTTGGATATTGTTGTAACAACAAGTGTAGAGTTTGCTCATGGTCATTTAAAACTGCTAAATGAAGATATGTGTTATGCTTAAAAGTTAATTTAACCTCTCTGGTATCCAGTGCTGTATGTGTATCGCCTGAATTATAATCATCTTCATCTTCATCCGAATCTTCCTGATTCTTATTAGGCTCGGTACTTTTATAGTACAAATTTGAATGCTGATGATGATGATGATGATGATGATGTGAATAATGAAACTCTTGGTTATTAATAAGCTTGATCAATTTACTCACTATAAGATAATGCCCATAATAAGATGCGTAATGTAAATTATTCCATCCATTTGACGGATCAATATTATCTATTAAGTCCGGAAACCTTCTCAATAATCTTGTAGTTATAGATAGATTGCCTTCAATAATAGCTTTCCGTAGTCGCTCAGAAGGTTCTAACATTATTCCGATACCGACTTCTTGAAAGAATAATGATTCTATTATTAATTATTGTAAAAGAAAAAACAGCTTCTTGAAATATAAATTTATATATATGATATGATGATTCGGACTACTCATCGGAACATATAAAAATAGTGGGTCTTAAAATTAATTTTTATATATTTATATACAATCTATTTTAAAGCTATAGAAGCTTTTGATATTCAATAAGAATTGATAGGAAAAGGGTTTAGACCAATATCTAGATAGATATGAATTATTTAATAAGATATAAGTTTGTTTGTAATTGTAAATTAAATAAATATATAAATATATATATATATATATATATATGGTATTACTATCTTAAAATGACTCCATTCCTCCCCAAATCTATTAAAACACAATTTTTTTTCTTTTTTGCTTGATCAATCTAATAACCAAGGAACTTGAATAAAGAATCTGCAAAATCTTCAGGGTTATCCAAGTAAACGTGATGACCTGCTCTACTGATTATTTTAAATTTGGCTAATTTTTTACCTTCCTTTTTATTGATTTCATTAACAATAGCTTTACCACTTGATTTAGACATCCAATCGTTTTCACCATATAGCCATAAAGTAGGTATTCCATGAAGTTTACCTGGTAACCTATCTATTAGGGGCAATCTAGCTAAAGCTCCTGGAGCAAGAATTCTTGTTAAAGCATATTCTCCCGAACCTTTTGCGGTAAATGTCTTATACGAATATATATGCATTCTTAAAAGTTCATCATAATCGGACAATGTACCAAATCTTCTAAATGACCAACGAGATATAAGCTGAGGTCCTGCAGGACCAAGTAAGCGTAAAAACGTAAAAGGAGAAACATGATGTTCCCATGCTTTCATTAAAAACCCTCTTAATCTAGGTGCTCTTGAAGATTGGCCAGCTCTTTCATCAACAATTGAAGAATTATCAGAATCAGAAGAAATGCTATGGCGTCCAATGGCTTCAGATTGAGATTCATAGTATTCATTAGCGACTTCAGGACCTGGTTCTAACTGTTGGTCATCGATTTTCTTATTAGAATTTGTTGTCATAGGTTTAGAAGTTTCAGCTAATGTTTGATCTTCTAACAAAGAATATTCACTTCTCTCTACTCCAACAGGTGAAATTAAAACTAATTTTTCAACATGGTCTTTACCGTATTTTAAAGTATAACAACTTGATAAGTAACCACCCAACGAGTGTCCTATAAGTACGAATTTATCAAGATTTCTTGCCTTTCTCCATTGTTCTAATGAATCAACGAAAAAATCTTCACTCTTACAAACATCTTCTATAGTCTTACAATCATTTTTTGGAAAGTTTGGCCTTGAAGATAAACCAAATCCCAACAAATCTATGGCATGAATCTTAATACCATTAATTTTTGATAAACTATCAAAATTTTTATAAAAAAAACCTAAAGATGCACCATAACCATGAATAATTACCAACTCTTTAATTGGAGTTTCTGAATCTAACTTATTCTTATTCTCAATATAAAACTCATGAATGTAGTTATTATCTTTATCATTAAGTTCAACATTTAAAGTCTTCGCTTTTCTAGATGAATCTGCCTCTGGATAAAATGGTAATATAGATAAAACATCAGTTTCATATTTATCCAAAGGTTTTGATCCCCACCATTCCCTAAAACTTTCTTTAAATGATAACTCAGGATGACCATTAATCAACTTAGGAGAAGCTGATCTAACTGAACTTTCATCACCCATAGCTGGATTATCTATAGAATTTTTCACACTAACTGATGACATATTTAACTTGAGCAAACCAAATACTTTTGTTGCTTTCTTTAAATTTGATTTTATCAATTTTAAAAAATTTTCTCACTTTTCGGCTTCCAAACTTAAAATGAATAACAAGAATAGAAGCCTTCCTTTCAAGATAATGATATTCTTTTTCCAACAACAATTTTCAATTTAAATTCAGAAATATCAAAGGTATTTAAATGATTTTTATACAGTATTGGCCTCCCAAAAAATCGCCTTTCTTAAAAGCTGCTTGGAAAACCCTTTAAATCCGCGAGTTGCAGACAGCAGCGCAGCGCCGCCCACGGTTTAATCTAAATACAACATACAACTAATATTTATAATTTAACGGAAAGTAGAAATAGATATTGTTCATCTATATATATATGTATATATATTAGAGACTTTTGTGTTATAAATTTCAAGAAAAAAAAGAAAAAAAATATATATATATATATATTCAATTATTGTAACTGGTCAATCTTTGATCATTGTATCTCATGTACTGACCATTTAATTCTTTTGAGAATCCTCGAAGAGATAGATTTGCATATATGGTAGCTGGTACGATTGGATCTAAAAGTTCACTATTTTGCTTTAAATCTGTGAATCTTTTCAATTCTTCAGGTTTCATACTTTTACCAAATTTTAAACGAATATCATCTTGCATCAGAGTATCAACAACACCTGGAGCAACAGAAATAGTTGAAATTTCTGGTTCTTCACTTGCTAAAGATAAACAAAGATGATTCAAAGCTGCTTTAGAAGAACCATAAGGTGCCCATCCATAAGTTGATTTTGTTGAAGCACCTGAAGAAACAAATACAACATTACCTTTAGAATTTCTTAATTCCGGTAATGCCTCTGAAACAAGTGATATAGCAGCAAAAAAATTTATATCAAATAATTTTTTCCATTCATTTATATTAACATTAGCAATACTTTCAACTGGTTCTAAGATTCCTGCATTGATAATAATCGAATCAATTCCACCAAATTTTGAGATTGCAAGTTTAACTGCACTAGAAGAAGTCTTTTCATCTGAAACATCTCCAGCAACGTATCCAATACGATCTTCTCCATATTTCAAGACTAACTGTTTCAATGGCTCTTCCGACCTAGAAATAGCAATTAACTTTGTGTCTTGATGCGATGAAAGCAAAATCTTAGCAACAGAAGCACCAATACCTTTTCCCAACAATTTGAAATTTGTTAGTATACCAAAGATAAAATCAATTTTAATTATAATTAAAACTTACCTTTTGATGCACCTGTAAGAATAATAACTGGCATCCTAAATCGTCTCCAAATATAAAATACTACTACTAATAGTAATACCAATAATAATACTAGCTCACAACTTGATTTCTATCTTTAATTATACTATTCGAAACTCAATTACTTGGTTCATTTGGTTCATTTAGTTCATCTGGTTCAAATTCTGGTCAATTTGGGCACGAGAGCCCTCAAAATCTGGTCACATGACCGAAAATGGTTGAACTTTGGTGGTTCAAATAGCAAAACATAACATATGGAAATGGTTTCAATGTTTTATTCAAAATTGATTGTTTTGCAAGGTTAAAATAAAGATAGATTTAAGAATTAGTTCTTTAGTTGTTTATCTGGTGAAGGAAGGAAAAAAAAAGAGAGGTTTTTTTTTTTTTTTTTTTTCTTTTTTCTGATATGAGTATGTATTTGTTTTCTAAATGAAAATACGAATTATCTTCAATAGTAGTTTTGATGAACTTTTTTTATTATTAATAATATTATTATTATTCTTGTTGTTGTTGAAATTTTTTACTGACATTAATTCATTTTATAATGGTTATAGGCAAACCACCGGGGCAGTTTGATTGGGCAAAGGATATTCCTTGTAAGAATATAACCATATATGGGTATTGCAAGCACCAGGATAAATGTGCTTATAAACACGATATAGGTGTGAATGCTAAAAGTTCACCACTGGTATCCACAACGTTATCGACGGTTAATAATAATAACAATAATAACAATAATAATAATAGCAGCACCACTACTACTACTACCAGTACCGCCACTGCTACTACTTCACATCAACTTAATACGGCGGCTCCAACATTTATACCTTCTAATGTATCACGTCCAACTTCGTCTTCGACCACCACATTCTCGACACCTTCTTCATCGCAAACAGGTACTTTACCTAAAAAGAAATTTAATTTTGATTCTCCTTCTTTTACTCCAAACGTTGCTTCGAATTCGTTTAACACACCACCACCAAATCCAAAAGATGTGCCAACATTCGTTCCAAATTCAACAGAAATTACTGAAAATAATCTGGACAATCATTATCATTCAGATGGTAAGAATAACGTTAATTCCACCCCAACGGTAAATCAAGTTTTCAATTTTGATACACCATCATTTACACCGTCATTTACACCGAATAATACTGTATCATTTGCAAATAACGTTCATCATAATCCTGATATACCGCTTTCTCCACTGATATCACATACTCAACCTTCAACTACAGCTGGAACATCTATTGTGAATCCTTATAGTACAGGGAATGGTCTTCCTCAAAATGAGATTTTTTTTGCACAACCAACAACTGCTTATCCTTTACAATATCACTTGTATGCACCTGTACCACCACCACATATGCAATTACCTTTACAACCAAATGAAAGAAATGCACAATCACTTTTCATTCCAAATGATTTAAGAGAAAAGCTTCAGCTTAAAAATGAAGCATCGCTACAAGTTTTACCTCATTCAAAATTACCACAACTCGTTGATGTTTATCATTCCTTGGTTCCAATCGATCAAAAATATGAAAAATCAGCAAGAGTATATGGAGTTCCAAGTTCATTATATAAAGTATGCTCTAACATAGATGGTAACTTATATGCATTACGCCGATTAGAAGGTGTAAAACATATTAATGAAAGCGCTATTGCTTCAGTGAAAAGATGGCAAAATGTTAAATCAGCAAATGTTGTGAAATTATATTTAGCCTTCACTAATATGGCATTCAATGATAACTCATTATTTCTAGTGTATGATTATTATCCATGCTCTTCAACTTTACTTGAGGCTCATTTCCAACCTTCTGGTATAAGAAAACCAGAAATTATAAGTGAAAACATTCTTTGGAGTTATATCGTTCAATTGACAAATGCATTGGTAGCAATTCATGAAAAGGGTTTAGCTGCTAGAACTATAGACTTGTCAAAAGTGATAATTACAAATAAAGGTAGAATTAGATTATCTGGTTGTGGAGTATTAGATATTCTTAACTATGGTGAAGATAAAAAATTAGAAGAACTTCAAAAAATTGATTTGGAAAATTTTACTAAACTTATATTTGATTTAGCAGCTAGTTCTATTCCTACAAGAGGTATTGACAAATCACAAGTAGATATTGTTAAACTATTACCATTTTCTGACAATTTCAAAAATGTTTTAATTTATATGATATCAGATCTTTCTAATTTAACATTATCTAAATTACAATCTATTATAGCACCACAAATCATGCAAACTATGAATGACCTTGAAAATGCAAATGATTATATTGAAGGTCAGTTGACCAGAGAATTGGAAAACTCAAGATTAGTAAGATTAATGATTAAATTAGGTTTCATAAATGAAAGACCTGGATTTGCCAATGATCCATCGTGGTCTGAGACTGGTGATAGATATCCAATCAAATTATTCAGAGACTACGTTTTCCATCAAGTAGATGAGAATGGCAAGGCAGTTGTTGATTTATCTCATGTCTTGAGTTGTTTGAATAAATTGGATGCAGGTATAGATGAAACCATCCTATTGGTTAGTCCTGATGAAAAAAGCTGTGTTATCCTGTCATACAAAAAATTGAAAGAAATCGTAGATGCCGCATTTCGTGACCTTAGCAAATAGTCCCCAAAACTTAGATACTTCATTGTTCTAGTTATGTAATAAATAAAATCGTTATATTTATATATATGTTTTTGTGCAACTGAAAAATTCTGTTTGTTTACACAAAGTTGATAATAGATGCATATTTGTGCATACAGTTGGTTTTTCCAAATCTGCTCACCAGTACAACAGATCAAATCATACTCCATTAAAAGTTTGTATTATATAATGAGGAGTAATGAATGTTTCTAATAGCATTGAGGTCTATAAGACTATTTATTATTATAGATAGAGATTATTATTAGTCTTTTGATTTTTTTTTGTGTTATTGGTGTGTTAAAAAATTTTTTTGAATCAACCTAATTAATAGTAAACTTGGTTTGATTGTATTATTTTGAATCGTTCTTTTTTTTGCCGCCTTTCTTTTTCTCCTGGTGATACTGTGTTTTTGACTTTTAATAGTTATTCTTGTGATAAGATTACTGTTAGCCTTGTGTGTGTGTTTTTATCTTTTTGGGGAGGTTTTTTTTTTGAAGTTAAAATGGATTTGCACAACTTGAAATACAAATTTGAAAAATTTAAAATCAATTATAATCATGGTAAGAACAGTCTTGATAAAAATCCAAGAATTGTTGCAGGGCGTTTACCAAATCGTCCATTGATTTCTTTGAGAACAAATCCTCATGATCCATATAATTTGAACGATGTCACTGTTTTTGGACCCACTCCAGATGTAATAACGTTAAACAACAATGTTGAACGTGAAGAGTATGGGTTTTCTTTAAATAAGAGCAACAAGAGTACAAATAGCAATAGCGATGAAAATGATAAAGAAGGAAAGGAGATAGAAAATTTAAATAATGATATTGAAAATGTTCAAGAAATTTCTTCTTCTCCTTCAAAGATAAGGGAGAATTTACAACAGGCAACTCTTATGAAGAATGGGATTGAATGTCATTGTAGTTGTCATTCACATGCGGATTATGGACAACATCAAGAGTTTATTGAAGGCCGTAATTGTACTGAGTCTGTGATTAGTTCTTCTGGTAGTAAAGACGAACATTTACAAGAAGAAGGACATAATGCCGTTAACACAACAAATCAACTGCCCTTTTCCAAAATGTTACATCGTTATAATAAATTTTTAAGATTTAAATCATCGAAAAAAAATAGTTTTCCAATGGAAGTTCCTTCACCAATTATTGAGTGTAATACAGGTTCTGTAGGTAAAGCAGAAGCAGAAGAAATGAAAAAATTAGAAGAAGAAAGAGTTATTAAACCTGAAAAAAAACATCCAGAAGTTGAAAATAATATACCTAAGATCTTACCTGGGGTTAGAAATATTTCTAGAAGAGAATCAGTTTTATATTCAAGTAGAAAACCTTCATCTCAAATTGTTACAAGATTAAACTCAAATATTACAAGACCTCTTTCAATGGAAACAAATTCAACTTTAATTACTGGTAACAATGAAAATAAAAGATCAAATCATCCAGAAACAGAATTATATCTTTCTGGACTTTGTAACTGTGCTTCATGTGAAAAGAAACGTTTAAATTCAAGCGATAGTGCATGGAAAACAATAATGAATGATGTTTCTTTAAATGCAGCACTCTTATCAACTGGAAACCATCCAAGGAGAACCATTTCTAATGAAGTTAATTCTGATTTCACAAATTGTAAATATGGAACTGAACATCTTGATAACGAAAGAGATAGAAATGAGATACGTTTAGGTTTAAAAAAGAAGAAATTTTTAAAACTTAATGGACCAAGAGAAAATCAAAATACCGTTGAAAGTGTTGATTCTTGGGCACCATTAAATGTTGTTGATGCTGTTGATGGAAATAACAATAATAACAATAATAATAATAATAACAATGAGAATTTGAAAATAACTTCGATAAGCAATAGTTTTAAAAATAAGGATACGAGTAAGGAATACTTAAAGTGTAGTAATTATTACATCACTTTTAATATAGTTTGAAAATACTGACTAACAAATTATTTCAATTAGATGCAATTTCAAAAGAAGTTTCTGAAATTAAATCAAATGGATGGGAAATTCAAAATCGCACTTCTAGGCCATCAAGTTCTCTTTCCAATATAACAGATTCATTAAATAGAGAAAATTCAGGAACATATAGTTACGGTGTACTTTCCAATTATTATTCAGATGGACCAGATGCTACACCTATTTGGAGAACGAAGAGAACAATTGATAACGTTGAAAACATTAAAAATGAATGGTTAGAAGATACATCTAAAGATGAAAATAATAATTTCAATACTAAAGTTAACACCACTGATAATAATAAAGAAAACTTGGTATTACTACCTGAAAAATTGAGATCAGATTTTTCCATGCCAATGACTATTATTAATCAAGCTGTTGACTCTGATATCAATGAAATCAACGATATTGCAGATATTTCTGAAACATTTTAAGATTGATAAAGTTTGCTTTTAGTGTTAAAAAAAAAAAAATAAAATAAATAATTAAAGAAGAAGAAATAGATTATATATAACTAGATTTTTGCTTTTTTGGAAAACATATATTACAACAATGGGTTCAACTTGATTTAATAAATTGAAATTGAAATATTCATTTACAATGGTTTTTGTGAATATTTTCAATTTTTTACTTTTTTACTTTTTTTTTTTTTCTTTTGCCTTTTCTTTTCTCTTTTATATATTATGAATCTGGTCTTTTTAGTTAATAAACAATGTATTTTGCTGTATATGATAATGATATTGAATATGTTGTTGTTATTAATGTGTTGTGATAGTATAGACTAATGCGGAAATATTGCGATGGACTATAAATCGTACATATATAAATGTTTTGAAGTTGCAGTTTGCAGTATCAGGTTGCCTCATTTCAAATTTAGTTTAGTTTAGTCTAAAACTTTTGGAGTTGTTTAAAAACAGGAAAAAAGTGAATTCCTCTTTTATCATGGCATTAAGAATCAATCCATTTGGTTCTCTGTTGATGGGTTACCAAATTACTGAAATAAATATCATGGAATTTGGATTTCCCATGTTAAGGTTGATAATTTAGGTTTCACTATTATCAATTTTTCTTTTTAATATTCTCGATCCTAGTATTACCTTATATTGGAGCAGGAACAATTATTGATTTGCTGTTGTGGGTTTTCTTTCATTAGTGGTAACAATTTTATTTTCAAAAAATTGAATAGTGGCAAAAAATCATAGTTGAGTATTCAAAGTCTTTTTCTTTTTTTTTTTATTATTTTGCATCCCTTTATCTGTATCAAGAGTTTAAAGTACGATTCAATTATTGTAGCAAGGCCAAGTGGTGGTGATTGAAGATGGGTTGCGCAGCAAGCTCTGAAATGGATGAGCTTGATCCATTTTATGAAAGTAAGAAGACAAATGATGCAATTGAACATTTATTGGCAGGAAATAAAGGTGGTAAGAAAAATCAAGTTAAATTGTTATTATTAGGAACTGGAGAAAGTGGGAAATCCACTGTGTTGAAACAAATGAGATTACTTCATCATAATGGTTTTAGTAATCAAGAAAGACTGCAATATGCCCAAGTTATATGGGCCGATGCAATTCAAAGTATGAAGATATTAATCATGCAGGCAAGAACATTGGGAATTTCATTATCTTGTGATGAACCTGGTTCTAAGTTGAATGTTTTCAAGCAAATAGTTTTAAAATATAATGCTTTAGAACATATAGATACAGGTGCTGCTGGTGGTAGTGATTTTTTAAATGATTATGTTGTTAAATATTCAAAGAAAAGTGAATATAGAAGAAAAATTCAAAGTACAGGAAAATTAGGTGTAGCACCATGGGAAGAAGATTTACCTAATCCATCGGATAATGGACAAGATGCTATAATAGAAAATATAGAAGAAGGTTTAAATGAAACTACTGATATTGGTCCAGGTGTTACCGCTTTTATTTTTCCTAATAAAAACACTAAATTAGTAACAAAATCTATTTCTGTTACTAGAGAACAAATTGCAGAATCTATAAAACAATTATGGAATAACGATAAAGGAATTCAACAATGTTTTTTAAGATCTAATGAGTTTCAATTAGAAGGAAGTGCTGCTTATTATTTTGATAATATAGATAAATTTGCTTCATCAGATTATGTTTGTACAGATGAAGATATTTTAAAAGGTAGAATTAAAACTACAGGAATTAGTGAAACAAATTTTGATATAAATGGTTATAGATTCAAAGTATTGGATGCTGGAGGACAAAGATCAGAACGATCAAAATGGATTCATTGTTTTGAAGATATAACAGCTGTATTATTTGTCCTAGCTATTTCAGAATATGATCAAAAATTATTTGAAGATAGATCAGTCAACAGAATGCATGAAGCCATGCACTTGTTTAACCAGTTGCGTAACTCTAGATGGTTTTATGATGTTCCATTCATCTTATTTGTCAATAAAATGGATTTATTTGAGAAAAAACTTTCACATTCACCTCTTGTAAAATATTTCCCAGAATATCAAGGAGACCCAACAGATGTAGAAGCTGCTACCAAATTTTTCGAAAATTGTTTCATAAGCATGAATAAGACAAATAAACCAATCTATATTCATAGAACATGTGCTACAGATACACAGAGTATGAAATTTGTCTTAACAGCTATTACTGATATGATTATTCAACAAAATTTGAAAAAAAGCGGTATGATATAAGTCAGAAATAAAACAAAAACAAAAAAGAAAAAAAAATAAGGAAAAAACTAACTTGAAAAGACTTTATATAAAAAATATAATTTAATATAATATAATTTAATTTAATAGTACAATAGGAATAGTAAATATAAAATTGTTGTCTTCCAACAAAGTAATGTAATGTAATTACATAGATCAACCACAATCTACTTAAATAATTAATACCTTAGTTCTTCTTATCTATGGTATTAATCCCTTATCAGGGGCAACCCATAAATAAAAGGTAGTGTGCTATATTAACAAAACAATTTGAAATTTCTTTTTTCTTGCAACAAGCACGTCTAAAAGATAACACAGTGTCTCTTTTATATATATAAATATATATAAATATATATAAATATATATATTTATGTAACAGCTAATCAATCATAAAAATTATTTATTATTCAAAATCTAGCTATATCATTTATTGAATATCTATTTTATTGATTAGATTGAAGGTACTATTTACTTTTTTTTTTGTTTTGGCTCATTGTAATTGTTTCAATTAATTTAGTTTGTGTTGTTGTATTGTATTGTATTGTATTGTGTTGAGAAAAACAGGATGGTTTACAAACTTTAATTTTAAACACTTTGCGTGCAAGAGTTTAAAATCAATACATAATCAGAATTAGAGTCATTCATCTATCTTATTTATTCTGTTGAAAGAGATTGTTATATAACAGATCATCTGATTAACAGAACATTTAACACGAATCAAACTTCTTTATTGAGATAGAGCCGGATTAAAAATAGGTGTGGTGTTTTAAAGAGTTACCAAAAAAAACAAAAGGTAGTGTCAACGGTCACAAAAAAGAGTCATCATCATCATCGAGAATTGGTTGGTTGAGCCGCAGATTATCCGAGAAATTTGCTGCTGCTAGTTGTAGTCATAATTATCAAGTCGTTTGTCTAATTTTCGATATAAATAATACAATATCCAAAGTATTTTGTAACTTTGATTTTTTAAAAAGTTAAGTCAGTGGGCTTGAGTTTTCTTTTTTTTTCACTCTTCATTTTTCATTTTTTGTTTTCCATTTTAGTTTCATCCTTTTTTGTATTTTATTTCATTTTTTTTTTTTTTTTTTGTTGGTAAACGATAAGACATTCATTCATTTTTTTTTTTTTTTTTTTGGGTTATTAGGTTAAGATTCATTTTTTATTTTTATTTTATTTCGTTTTTTTTTCTTTTGGTTTGGTTATTTAAATGTCATATCTAGTTGAAGGTGGCGGAAATGCAGCTAAGTCCATCACTCCTGTCTCGACAGGTCCAGCCACGATTGGAACACCAGATAGTGTTTTAGCATCATTCACAACATTAGGGGATTATAAGCATGTTTGTGGTAATGTTTTGAATAAGTCGGCTGTGTTGCAAGAACGGCAAGAGTTTTTCAATATAACCCCACCTACATCAGACAGAAATCAAGATCTTTCAAGTCCCGGTTCTGTATCTAATTCGAAATCGATTTCACGCAATGAATTTGTAGATTCATTGATTAATGCAGCATCTTTATTATTGGAATTAACTTTTTCATCTCATCATTTTTTCAATAACAATGATAATAATGAAAAAATTCAGTGGTTTCTTAAAGAAACATTACGTCGTTCAAAATCTTCATATTGCACTTTACAAATTGCTTTATATTATATTTATAAGTTGAAATCGAAAATAACTGAAAATAAATTAAAAGATTGCTTGGTATTCACTTGTCCAAAACGTTTATTTTTGACGAGTTTAATTTTGTCATCAAAGTTTTTACAGGATAAAAATTATTCATTGAAAACTTGGTCAAAACTTAGTGGATTACCATTAAAAGAATTGATCAAAAATGAATTCATTATATTGAAGGCTTTGAATTATGAGCTTAATATAGACATTAGTGTTTATGCAGAATGGTCAAGATTACTACTAGTTTGCACTTATGTCAATGATATTTCGAAATCATCATCGCTGAATTCTGAGACGTTACAGTTACAGTTACAAAATAATGTTACTGGCTCAATTTCAAAAAAATTGTCATCATCATTATCGTTGTCATCACATATATCTCATGACTCTTCATCATCAAGTTTTAAGGAGAATTTAGCGACTTTGTCTAAAAAAAGACAATTGGCGCAGATTTTCAGTAATTTTGACAAGAAGAGATTAGAGTTTTCCAAGATTCATCAGGAAAAAATTGGTGAGAATGATATTTGTAATGACAAATCTTGTTATTTGAAGTCATTGGTGCCAGCCAAACATTTTACCACTTCTGTTGTTTCGGATTCACATTCTTCATTTGATAAAGTTATTGTTATTAATGCTACTAATAACAGAAAAAGGAGGTTAGAATGCGATGATAATGATAAATCAAGATTTTCAAAAGTAATTCGTATTTGATATTATTTTACTGTATATTTGTGTATATTTAATTGATATTATTTTTATGCTTATTCTACTTTTGTTTTGAAACTTCACAAAAGACGTAGTTATATTTTACTTACTTTTAGTTATGAACAGATATTTACAAGTTTTGAAAGAAAAGAAAAGAAAAGAAAAGAAGAAAAAAAAAAAATTGATTGATATATATGTTAATTCAATTCAATTCAATTTAAGAAAAGCTCTATGCAAAGCAGCCAGTCTATGCATCTGTTGTCTTTTTTCAAACCCAGAAGATTTTCCTTCATGAACACTTAATATCTCCTCACTTAACCTAACAGAAAAATCGTGTGATGCTCTCTTATCTGAACCTTCCAACATCCATGTAAATGCAATTCTATCTCTTTGTTTTTTATTTAAAGGTGAAGGAATTGTTACATTTTTAGCAAATCCAGTTTTCAAAGTCCTTGTTGTAATCAAAGGACCCAATTTATCAAGACAATCTTTCAAAACTAATACAGGATTAGTTCTTAATTGTAAATATATCAAATAAAGAGCTTGTGACAAATATTTTCTAGCCTGTTGTTTCTTACCATTTCTCATTATAATATTTATACAATGTTCAACAACTTCATCATTCAAAAGTGGTAAATCTTTCTTTGACAAAGCTTCTTTTTCCAGAATTTGTTCTTCAGTTGGCGTCCAATCAATATGCTTAGAATCCAATAAATTAACTCTACCTTGTCCTGGTGGAGCTAATGCTGTTTCAGGATTCCAAGGTTTAGAGTTTAATTCTTGTCTTAATTCTTTTACAGCATCTAACCATAAATCATACTTCTCATCAATACTTAATTCCCTTTCTGGAGATTGAAAAGTCTTCCCTAAAAACTTGCTACTACCTTGGTCATTTTCCAGACCCGATGATGGCGATGATGATGCTGATTCTGATGCTGATGTTTGTTGTTCCTGCTGTTGTGATTGTTGAATTGTCGAATTCAACCTTATCAAAGACAATGGATATGACGGTATTGTTACTGGCCGAAGAAGCCTAGTAGAGCAGCGTACGTTCCTGGCAACTCTTATGGATGAAATAAACATGCCCTTTCCCTTCTATGTCTCTCTATTTTTTGAAAATCAAACTTGAACCGTTTTTTTAAATAATTCTAAGCTAGCTCTTTCTCTGTCTCTTTCTCTGTTGATGTTGAAAAATCGGGAAAAATTTTTCAACAAAAAAAAAAATAGTATGGGATTTGTATACACGACCAAAAAAGATAGTATTAAAGGTAAAGAAATTTAGTAACCGATATGAGAACGAAAGACAACTTTAATATCACCGTTGGTTATGAGGATGAGTGGTTTTTTTTCCCAAGTGGGATAGCTCTATAGTGATATAGATGCATAAGACTTGGTACCAAAAAAGGACCAAAAGAAAAAAAAATCAATACGTTGTGATAGTTCATTTCTATGTGCTTAAATCATATACTACGTTAATTTTTTGAAAAAGAAGTCCAAAAAAAAAAAAGCAAAACTTGATTATCAGCAACTGAATGTTTAGTTTATTCTCTGCGTAAAGGCAGTCTGAATGTCTGAGTGACTGAGTGACTGAATGGGAAATCTCTAAGGTATTGAAGTAACGATTTTATTTATAAATTTTAAAGTGAAATCACTTATTTATCGCACGCGACGATATCTACTTTTTATTGCATGAACTTGCATATACAGAATACAGTTTGTATAAAACATTATCATGAACAGAATAGATTAGTTGAAGAGAAGATGAGAATTGAAATTTTACTCTGAACAATGTTTTTTTTTAAAAAGACTATATATATTTACTGATCAGCAAGTCCATGTGTTTTTTTTTGCTTTCGTGTAATTTTTTTTTTTTTATTTGGAAAGAATTAAGTCAAGATGTATTTTCAAGCTTATTTTTTTTCCATTTTACTGGTAGTATATGTGATGCAAATTGTAACTGCTGATGATGGTGAATTTTTCCCAAAGTCTAGCGGTATGGTCACTGTTACTTTAGACCAGTATTTAAACAATATTACAACAAAGTTTCCCCAAAGTACAGTGTACGTTAAAGATGAGAATATTCTTATTTCTCCAGTTTTTGAAATAGAAAAGGAAATGGAACCGGGCAAATTGGATTTTGACAAGATTCATACCAAGCGTTACGAAGTGAAAATTCACGGAGTTGAATCTATTAAGAATAAGAAAATCCCAATAACTACTTGCCATGATAGTAGAAATGGGTTTGGTGGATATAAAAACGTTGCTGCATCTGTTGCTTTTAAAGGTGGAATGTCTGCTAGTGTCTCATTGAACATACCAGTGTATGATTTCTTAACCGGTGGATTAGGTATAAAAATCAGTAACTCTATTAGTTCCACAGAGAGTATTACATGTGATGTAAAAGCTGGAGATGTTGGACAAATATTTATTGAACCTTGGTCTGTTAAAGTTACACATAGTCATAGAATCTATAGTGAAAATAAATTGGCTCCTGGTAAAAAAACATATTTAACGGAATGGTCACCAAGACAACAAAGTGAATGGCCTGTCCAAATTTCACCTGCTCCATATTGCCATACAGGTGAAGAAAATGTCCAATGTGATCTTATTCCTCATACAATTCTTGAACTTCCAACTGTTGAAATTATTGATGGTGAGGCCTTATAGTCTAATCGACTTGGCCTAATTGGGTAATGTGTGCCTTTAAAAAACTTGGTGCAAGCGCATAAGTATACTAGTAACTGTGCACACAACTGTGCACACACTTGTCCAAAAGACAAACAGATCTTTTCTAAAAATGCGCACCACAAATGTTGTACGCATTATACTTCAAATATTTAACCAACGGCGCACGACCAATTTCTTATTTAATTTTTTTTAATTTTTTTTAAATTTTTTTTTAAATTTTTCTTCTGTTCGTAAACAAAGTTCAAAACTTAAAGTGAAGGAAGGAAAAATAAACCGTTGCAGTTTTTTTATTTTATTTTATTTTTTTTTATTAATCATAACTGATTATATCGGTAGATTGACAAGATATTTAAGTAATCTAATCGAATCAAATTGAATTAATCGAATCAAGTATATAACCATGTCACTGACATCCACGTTATCGAATAGTTCGTCGTCGAGGGACCATACTACAAATACTAGTAATTATACTACTGCAAGTAGTAACATTAATAATATCGGCGATAACAGCAGAAATAATAATAATAATAATAATAATAATAATCATGGTAGTAGTAGTAGTAGTATTAGTAGTAATGGTGGTGACGATAGTAATACTGCTAATGGAATGGAGGACGATAAGTCTTTGAGTAAGGTATCAGTGGTTGATTCTAAGATAGATTCATTGCTTGAAAAATCACTAGTAGAGATAGTGAGGGCTAAGACTTATTCAGAAAATACAAATTCTTTAAAATGGTCAGAATTACTTCCAAAAATATTGGATAGGATAGAGCAAATATTAGCTGTTAATTATCTGGATTTTAACAAATCTATGAAGATTTATAACCCATTATTGGGTATTACTAAGAGTGATAATAGAGATTTTTATAGAGACGCATCAGGTTATGACGTTGGAGGAGAATATAGTAATGTTAATAATAATGGGTTAGATAATTTAATGGATGATAGTTATAATAATCGGTTATTGGCGCCTGCAATGTTTGAAGAACAAGAAGAAGATGTAGAAATTTTTTTAAAAGATTTGAAAAATTTAATAATGGAAAATTTTGCTAAAAGTCCTCCATTTACCATATTAAGAATAGCTGAATTATTATTATTTGATCTTTTCCCATTAAAACAAGTTTCCAAAAATGATGAAAATTTCTCACAATTGCATTCAACAACTAAAAATTTATATCAAAATAATCCTATAAAGTTTTTAAGAGCTTTAAAATTATCTTTTAATGTTTGTACTTCGATAAACGCGATGCAAAAAAGATTACAAAATTATGATATTGTTACTAACAATTGCATAGCAGATTCTACTGGAGACAAGGTTAATAAGGAACAAAATATTTCATCAGGGATAATGTCATCTAATAATACTACTATGAGAATATTACCAATACAAAATGAAAGAGGTGGAGAAACTCAGAGTTTAATTATGGAGAAAATTAAATGGTTAGATGAAGCTGATGCAGATGAAGATGAAGATGAAGACGAGGAAGAAGATGAAGATTATCGTGAAGAGGAGGACGATGAAGAGGATGAAGAAGAGGATGATGATGAAGAAGATGATGGTGAAGGTGACGATGAAGGTGAGAAATCTGAAGCAGAAATAGAAGAACATGATACTGATGAAGATCAAGATTTAAATGAGCTTGAAAAAGAAAAAATTGTAAAGACACAACCAGCAGAGACATCTAATATTGGGAATGGAAAAACCATTAAGGAACAAGAGGATAATAATAATAATAATAATAATAATAATAATAATAATAATAAAACTAACTACAATGAACTGGGGACGGGTTCTCCACCGCTACAATCACCGATAATCAAGAGACTTCAAGAAGAACATCATGAAGCTGTATCTCCAAAATCGCCAGGAAATCATTCGCCATCTAGCAACAAAGTTCCGGCAGATCATCAGTTATCATCTCCAAACGTTAAGAGAAGGAAAAGCGATGTGTCAATAAGTGGAGATAATAATAACATTAATAATAATAATAATAGTAATGAAATAAAAACTGGGTTAAACCTTAGTGGAGAACAACTGTTGTTAGAAAATACTGATATAATTGAAAAGTTGGAGGAAAATGGTGAAACTAAATTGGAAGCCAGTGAAGAAGAAAATAAATCATTGGATGAAGATACGTCTATGATGTCCAATTCTGATGAAACGGGAGATGTTTCAGATGAAAATATTGAAGATAAAATGGATATTAGTGTAATGACTGATGATGAAACAATGATATGATAATGTATGGATAGGAAAAATAGGTACTGTGGTTTTCGTACAATTTTTTTTTTTTTTTTTTTTTTTTTTTTTTTTTTTTTTTTTTTTTTTTTTTTTTTTT
>KV454015.1:670923-692060 GCA_001661245.1 Pachysolen tannophilus NRRL Y-2460
AAAAAAAAAAAAAAAAAAAAAAAAAAAAAAAAAAAAAAAAAAAAAAAAAAAACGGAAATTGGTGTTATGGAACACGACTAAATGGGGATTTGAGTTTGGTCGTTTGGTTTGTGCCAAAAAAATCAAAAAAAAAAGACGTTTTGCTGCTTCGGTGCACGACTGGTTTGAGATCTTTTAAAACTTAAACATATTAGGTAGTCCTACACGACTGATAGATATAATTTTATAACTATGGTTATTTAAAAAAAGTTAACATTTAACATATAAATGACACGTTAAAAAAGTTTTTTTTTTTTTTTTTTCTCATTTCGAGATGGCAGATAATGTCCCAATTATGTTTTTTCCAGCTAAATTTCTCAATTTTTCAACAACTTCTTAACCATATATATATATATATATATATATATATATATATATATTTATATTTATTCATTAGTATAGTAATCCATTATGAAACGTTTTGGCGGTAAGCCCTTAAAGTTGCCCTCCACTTTTTTAAACACAAGGGTGATAAGAGATCATTTTAAAAGACAACAAGCTGCTGAACATGAAGTTACTAGAAATGCTTTAAAATTTATTGCAAGAAATACACTGTTACCAGCAAGAGCAAGATTAGAAGCTCAGTTACAATTAACTACAATGCCTCATTATACAAGAATGAACCAGATAAGTAACAGGTGTGTGGATTCTGGTAGGGGGAAAGGTATCTTGAGAGATTTCAGACTTTGTAGAGTAAGTATAAGTATATTTAGTATACCGTGTATGCTGTAGTGCACGCACAAATTTTTTAACAGTACTACTCAAGTTAACCACAATTTACTAACATATTTTTTTTTTTTGTTTATTGCAGTATCAATTCAGAGAACAAGCTTTAAGTGGTGTTTTACCAGGTGTCAAGAAAGGTATATGGTAATCTTTAATAACATTTAAACCTGTATATATATATATATTTCAATTGTCAAATAGAAATCTCTTTTATAATTTATAATTTATAATTTATAATTATAATAAAATAGTGGAAAAAGGAGGTCGTGTATGATAATTTTAAAGTGTCCGAAAAGAGTAAAATGTTTTTTTAATAATAGTAAATTGAAATCAACGTATTTAACTAACACTAAGAGTAAATGATATTGTTATTTAATTAATTTAGTTCTTGAGCTCTTTTTCATCAATAAGTTAAAATCCAATTTTCCATTGGAATTGTGATTCTGTGGGTTTGATTTTCATTCTTCCATTTTTTTTTTTTTTTTTTTTTGCTTTTTTTTTATTGGTATTTTTTTTTGGTAATCTATACCGTTCCATATGCTAAGCGGCTCTTATTTCTTTCTTTTCCCTTTTTGTTTATTGCGTGAAAAGAACGGAAGATCTGATTTAAAATAATATAATATATCAAATTATTAAAATTCACATGAATATTACATATAAAGGGTTTGATTATAAATAGCTTCAAAGTTGAGTGTTTTTTTTGTTTTTTTTTTTTTTTTTTTTTTTTTTTTTTTTTTGCTTATTCAACTAAGATCAAAATTTTTTTTCCCTCTTCCTCCCCCTAAAAAAATGGCTTCATCACGTCACTCCAATGATGATAATGATAATGATAATGACAAAAAAAAAAGTTGCGGTACTTCTAAATCATCTTCATCAAAATTGAAATCGAAATCGAAGTCAAAATCTTCTTCTTCAACACAACGCTCACCACGTCTTTTGAAAAATTCTTGCCGTTCTTCTCAATCCAAAAATAATCAAATACGCAAGAATCTGTTACCCAAGAAAGTTAAAAAGCAAAATGAAATTAAGATTAAATCTACATGTAAAGAAAATGATTCAAATATAAAATTTAATGAAACAGGATTTTTTGATAAAGATATGAAACCTGTAAAATTATGGTTATTAGCGGGATTATATTCAAAACCAGTTCGTTCGATTTATAAAAAAAAAATTCAAAATTTATTTTCCCATTACCAATGAATGATAGTTTGAAAATTGAAAAAGAATTTAAAATTCCTTATAATATTTTTTGTCCAAGTAATGGGAATTATAAAGTTGTTAAATGGAAACCTTTAAAAAAAAATATTTGGTTAAATCCTGATCAACGTTCAAAATTATTAAAACAAATTAAACAATGTAAAGATGATAACGTTAAATGTGATTGTCAAGGTAGAAAATGTGAAGAAAATTGTTTTAATAAAATTTTACAAATTGAATGTGATCAAAATGTTTGTGGTACTGGTAATGATGATAATTATGATTGTGGTAATAGAAATTTTACTAATGCTCTTAAAAAAAATTCTTTAAATAGTAGTTATGCTAAAGGAGTTGAAGTTGTAAATGCAGGTAATAAAGGTAATGGATTAAGAGCAATTAGAGAATATAAACCACATTCTTTTATAGTGGAATATACTGGTGAAGTAATGGATCAAAATGAAGTTGAACGCAGATTAAATGATTTATATCATGGAGGACTGAAAAATCATTTTTTCTTTTTAAATTTAGAAAAAGGTTTTTCAATAGATTCAGGTATAAAAGGATCAGTTGCACGTTTTGTAAATCATTCTTGTGAACCAAACGCAGAAATGCAAAAATGGATAGTTCATGGAGAACCTAGAGTAGGACTCTTTGCTGGACCAAAGGGAATTCAACTGGGTGATGAAATAACTTATCATTACAATTTCGAATGGTTCCCCGATGCTGTACCTCAACCTTGTTATTGCGGATCTTCTAAATGTAGCGGATTTATTGGCAAAAGATCAGACTTAGCTAATTCATATCAAAATTCCCCATCATCTTCAGTTGAATTGACTCCGGAACCACCAAAATCTAAGAGAAAATTAAACAATGATACATCTCTGTGCAAAATATCAAGCAAAAAATACAAAAGAAATATTAAAAATAATGAAAATTCTTTACCTATTATATCATCATCCATACGAACTAAAAAATTGTCATCTCAAGACCCGGCAGATTCCAAAGCAGATTTTAAAGCAGAGTCCAAAGAAAATTATGCATCTAGAAAATTACTTGGAAAATCTACTGTTAATGACAAAACAACAACAGATTTAAATCCTTATGATATTCCTTTATCACAAAAAACTACTAGAAATCGCCGACGTCATGAAAATAACAGGGATTTCTTAGAAATAACTGCTTCAATGCCACCACATATACTGAAATTACTTTCAATCAATATGGCACCTCCTGGATCTCAAATTGATGTGGTTTCTGAAGTACTTGCCAAATTGGCTGCAGATTCTGTCTCCAAACCGGAATCTTGTAGTACTTCTAGACCAAGGACCAGAGGAGCTCAAAGTACTGCTGCAATAACTGCAGGTATTCCATTGAGATATTTGAAAGCTAGTGGTAAGAATAAAGAGGAAAACATAGAAAGAAGTTTAGAAGATGAATCTACCGTTAAGAGAGATCAAAAGAGATCATTACCAAACGTAGAATCAGATCTAAAATTAACAAAGACAAAACGGAAAACAATAACAAAGCCAAAATCATCAAAGGAAAATAACGGGCGAGTAGTTAAAGAAAAATTGGACCAAGAATTTGAAAAAATGATAAAATCAACTTCTAATTCTAAAATATCTAAATTGTTAACTAGTTTATCCATAGATGATAAAATTCCAAAAGTTTTAGCTAAAGGCGAAAAACGATTATCTAGGGTTTCAAATACTGATGACGTGCTGTCAGTTAAGAAAACTGTAAAATCAAAGTTAAATAATAGAAAAAATTTTTCTTTGAAAAAGCAAAAAAATGTAAAGGCTGCTTTACTCAAGGTGAAAGACAAACATGATAAAGAAGAAGAAAAAGAAGAAGAAGAGGTAGAAAATGAGAAGCTTTTACCGGTAACATTTGATAGCGAAATATCAAAGAATGCCGATGAGAAAAAGCATGAAACTGAAAGCGTTTCTGCCACTCGCCAAGTTTACGTTAAATTTTTTGACCATGACACATATCCTACAGAGAATGGCTCAAGAAGTCATAATACTGAAGATGAGAGCAGTTACAGAAAATGTATTAATTATCCCACTGAAGAATTTAAAACTATGGAGTCACACCGTTTTGTAACTACAGAGCAAAATCTGATTCCTCCAGTTCCAGAAGTGAAAATACCTTTTCAAGCTCTTGTTGCAAATTTTAAAGCCGAGACTCTACATCGAAACGAAATAACACTAGATTCGCTCCAACTGCTGGATAATGGCATAGATGAAAAATCAACAGTTGTCACAACCCAAGTATCACACGTCGAAAGGTAGTAACTTACGAATTGCAATCATAAACTGACATTTTATCAAATAATTTTAATAACATTTATATATAAAAACTTTCGTTTATTTGTTGTATTTTTAGAATTTCAATTTAATTTTTTTCTTTTCCCATTTTAACATGAACTTAGGCTTATTTATTATAGTTTTATCAAACGTTTCTCTTTCATCTTGTTCATCTAAAACTAATGAAATATCAAGCTTGGCTTGATGTCGTTCACCCCCTTTTTTGCTCGCTTTTATGGCTTCCAGAAAAGGGGTAACGGTTTGATTATGGTACACTTTTTTTCTTGAATAAAAATGGTGAAAATTTATAATTATAAAAACCTCATCAAGGGAAGAGATATAATCGAAATAATAAAAGCAATATTTATTGGCCTGAGAGAGCTAAGATTATTGAATCAAAGTGTTGATTTTGTTGAAAAGGAAAATATAGGAAAGTCAAAATAAGAAATAAACTGAAATGTTTAAATCAGTAGGAGTGTCTGGGATTTGTAAGCAGAATCAAAATTTTTTAAGATTATCAACTGGTTTTACAGGTCAAAGATCATTATCTTTAAAATCCTTATCCTTCCGTCCATTTTTGGACTCGTTTAAATTAATTCCACAACCAGCAGGTCATGTTGTTGGTTCTCTAAATGATCCTTTTGTGCCTCCGCTGGCAGATCACGTTCATGGTTCATATCACTGGACTTATGATAGGTTAATGACCGTTGCTATGATACCATTATCGATGACTCCATTTATAAGCGGTATAGCTCATCCGATTATTGATGCGGGTCTTTGTTCACTTTTGTTACTTCATTGCAAAGCAGGATTTGAAAGCTGCATAGTTGATTATATTCCAAAAAGAGTTTATGGAATATGGCATAATATTGCTATGAGGTTATTGCAGTTGGGTAGCTGGATAAGTTTATACGGAATCTATGTTTTAGAAACAGAAAGCAATGGAATGTTTGAATTTATTTCTAGTATTTGGGGTGCTTGAGTTGATTGTAAATAACTGTATATATATATAGATAGTTTCTATAAAGAGTTTTATCGCTAATAAAAAAAAAATTCATATTGTATTACAATTAAAAATATCAGTAGGCTCAAGTTGTTTTATCTCTATTATCCTCAAGGTCCCATTCGATTGTTGGCAATGATTCCGGTGATTTCGACCTCTCAGATTTGTAGGAGTTTTCACTATTAAAGGCAGATCTTTCTTTAGTGTTAATTCTTTTATCAGTAGAAAACCTGCGTGCTGCTTTGGGTTTGCTATACCTATCTCTTAAACTGAAATCCCCTCTATAGCCACCACGACCACGGTTGCCTCCTCTGAAGCTACCTCTATTAGTTTTCGGAATATATACGCTTCTTTCTATGTATCTACTTTTATTTCCAGCAGACTCATTTACATAGGAATCTTTGATAAGCTTTTCTGTAGTAGACACAAAATGACTTTCAGTATGACTGGAAAAATTCAGTTGAGGATTCTTTGGGGATTCAAATTCAGAATTTCGTGAATCATGGAATTGCGATTGCAGTTTCGATTTCCCTCCACTCTTGTCCTTCCCAGGGACATAAGAAGACGATAAGCTTCGATCATTTCCAAATCTATCGTTTCTATTAAATCTATGAGTATAATTGTAACTTCCTGGCCAATTTCCTCTCACAGTTTTACTATAAAATTTGCCATTACCTCTAAAAGAACCACGGGTTGGACCTCTTCTTCTATCTATGAAAAAGTTATTTGTCTTGTGTTCAATATCACTATAATTAACCATCTTATGTTTGGCAATAATTTTACCCAGATGTTTTTCATAATCAAATTTCCATATTGCATTTGTAGGTCCATTTTCTTCTTGATCAATACAAAATTGTACAATTTTGTACGAAATATAATCAATAAATAACCTTTTTCTCTTGATTACATTACCATTTTCATCAACCTCTTCTTTTCTTTCCAATTCATCGTCAACTAAGGGAAAAATTCTACCATTTAAATCATTTCTTATAGCTTTAGCACCTTCTATCTCCGAGACAAGAACAATTGAATGTGTTCTCTTTGGATTTAACCAAGCTCTTTCTATAAATGCATTACCTTTCTTCACACTTCTTTCCAACATATCTTGCAACATCTTATTATCAAAAGGTGATGTTAAATTGCCTATAAGTAAAGCTCTAGTTGGTATATAATGTGGTTCCTCAGTTATTTCATATGTAACGTCAGTAGAAATAGATTTATGAGATACCAAAGGTTCATGTTGCAGATGCATTGAACCCTCCAGAACCACAAGATTTATTTCCAGTTGCAGCTCTTCTTTCAGTCTTCTACTTGTTTCATCTGTTGGCAATTTATCATCCTGTCGTTCTTGTTCTTGTTCTTGTTGTTGTTCTGACATGCTCAAATTTGTGCTTTGAGCATGTGATGACTCAAATTCCTCATCATTAGGATGCAATGACTTTTCCTGTAAATCACTCATTTCCAACTGAAAAACCAAAATGCAAAAAAAAAAAAAAATTAATTAAAGCTATTTTGGAATTTCTTCAGCCTTTCAGCTCTTCATTGACACCATATAGTCTCAATTTTTACGTATTTCTTGATCTTTAAATCATCATCAACTCATAATTTCTAAGTCATTTTGAAAATTTTTTAACTAGGTATTAAACAATTTGTTGCTACACACGACAAGTTCTAGACAGGAGGTTTGTATTGGAATATGAATATCAAAGAGATGGGTTATAGATAATTCTAATTACCCTATATATGTATTTAGGATTTGTTTGGTACCTTTGTAAAGCTCAAGTAGATGACCAGGACCAAGATAAATAAAAGGCATGCTTGTTTTGTGAAGATTGTTATGTTAAATCTTGTCTTTCTTCTATTTTGTTTGACAAAACTTTTCATATTTGAGATGTAACTTCCTCTATTTATAGTATCATCGTCAATCTTTGATTCTTCATCTTTTTCTAGGTATTGTAACAATCTACTGGAAACAGATTTGTTATTGTTGATACCGCTTCCATCTCCATTGTTCTCCAATTGATCATAGAAAAAAGGTCTTTTCCTTTGTGTGATAAATGAAACATTGTTTGATTTTAGGAATACAGCAAATATCAAGACTATTATTGTAAGTGCAGCATTCAAGCAGTATATTATCACTTCGTTATAAGGTTTTGGTAAATAACAAATTGTGTAATCGAAAGTGTGACCTTTTGCATTAGGTTCCTTATGCAAAGATAATAACTGCACTGCAGGTTTATAAATACCCATTGCCATTGACATTGATTTTATTGTAACTTCTTTGACTTTATGATCTTTATAATTATCAAAAAAATCATGTTCATATTCACAATAATCATGATCATCTGCGCTAAAGATCAAATCCGGCTTGATCTTGGTTAAAATTTCCTTTGATAACAAGTTATCCAATACAGTTTGATATTGGAAACCTTTTGAAATTGGAAATGATTGAGATTCTCTTAAAGCACCACATTTATCACAATCTTCTTTTGGCCTATAAAGAGGAACATGTGTAAACAAGATTCTTTTCAAATATTTTTCCTCATTATTTATCAGTTCCATAAACAGCCTTGGAGGATTATAAATTTCAGGAATTTCAGTGTTTGATAATGAAAGAGTATCCAATAGTATCAACTCATGGTTTTGTCTTATAATTTTAACATTTGTTTCATTGAAATTACGGTGAAATCTCAGGAGAGCTTGCTCAGTTATACCATTTGACCATCCTATATCGTGATTACCAGGTAAATTTAAAATTAATTCAGCATTGTTTTCCATGATTATTTCTTTGTTCTCCTTAGCTTTTTCCTTAATTTTCTCCTTAACTTTCCCTTTCTCCTTTTTCAAAGGCTTACTCTCCTGTCTAAAAATCATATTAAACTTGGCCATTTCATTCTCATAATTCTCCAACGTACTGGATGGGTAATCACCTTGAAAATCTAATCTACCATTATCCAAATAATCACCCATAAACAACACCGACTTTGGATTCAATATTTTTTTCAAAGACTTAAAATTCTTATACAAATACTTATTTGTAGTATGTTGAGTCAACCTCAATAGAAACCCATTACGATTCGCATAAGTATGATTATCTATTAACTGTGGATCTGCAACCAACATTATATTAAAATCAGAACCATCGTCACTAGCATTTGGCCATTTACATTTCTTCAGTGTATATTCAGGTATCAACCTTTCAGTGAAATATATAATCGTTATCCAGTTAGCTATTAATACTACTAGATGGATATTACTGATACGATAGAGCTTCATCTTTTATCCATTATAATCCTAATCTAATCTTTCAAAAGTAATTCTGGTAGTAAAGATATTTATCATTTAATTAATATTAATGTGTGAAAAAAAATAAATAAAAAAGAACTAAAAAAAAAAGGTATAAAAAATTCATGTTTTTCTATACGAACAGAAGAAATTGATTCTTACCATAACTAGCTAGTACCAAGCTAAAAGAAGTAAAGTAGAAAAGAGCTAAAAAAGGGGGAAGATTGTTATTAGGCATCATGGATAGTTATACTGTTTTATTGACTGTGGTGGGCGGAATTGTTATAATATGTTTGGTTTACGATACGGTTTATTTGGAATCATTGAAAGACGTACATGAATTGGCATTGAAGGAACAATCTTCGATTTCATCAACCAGGAAAACTGGAGAGTCTGCGATTTATAGATCGATGGATGTTATGCATGGGTTGCCCTTAACGTTTGGTTTACAAATAAGACATGGGATTTATAAGGTGAGAAATGGGAATTTAAAAGATATTTGGAAACTTGCATTAGAGAATTATAATGAAGATAGAAAGTTGAGTTATTTTGATGGGAAGGATAAAACTTTGAAATCTTTTAATTTTAAAGAATTAAACGTTAATTTCCAAAAATTGGCTGCTAAGTTTAAAGAATTATCTTCAATGCCGATAATTGGTATTTATTTACCTGTAGGTAGGATTGAATCATTATCCATAATTTTAACATGTTTTTTCTTTGATGGATTTACTTTGAAAAATTTCAACAAAATACCATTACGCAAACCTTTAGATGTTGAATTGATTTGTTGTTTGAAATCGGATTTGCCAAAATTTGTCGAGTTGAGTTTTAAAAAAATTATTATTGTTGATGATGGTAAGGATGGAAATGATGAAAATGATTATGAGCTCAATACCAATGATATCTTTTTGGTGCATTACTCGGACATAATAAACAATTCAGCTTTACAAGTATCTTCTTTATCATATGATTATACTTACTCGGAGGAAGAAGATTTCAGAATCCCATTGATAGAAGATATAAATTTTAAAGATATTCAATACTATCAATTGAACTTTGTCTCAACAATAGCATCTTTGATGGCTTCAGTGCCAAGAGAACACTCTTGGAATGAAGAAGACATTATGTTGATTGGTTGTAATGAATTTGACACGATTTTACCTTCCCAAAGCTCTGTTTTAACTAATCAGAATTTGATTGTGAAAATTTTATGCGCATTTGTATCAACAATAAATAATATCATAGTGATTCCAGAATCACAAATATCTTTTCAAACTATTACCGATTTGAACCCCACTTTGCTATGTTTAACTGAGTCCAAATACCATAGTTTATTAAATCAGGAAATTAAACCAATGCTATCATCTTCCACTGGTTTGATCAGAAAACAATTTTTTCATAGATCAGCTCTTTTATTCTCTAGAGGTATCTATAGTCAATTTGGCTCGTTAATAAATTCAGATGTTAGAATTTGTTATTCTTGTAATTTGTTGTCAGAAGAAGCTTTATCAACTGCAGATATTAATATCTTACAAACGGCTTTTGGTTCTAGGTTTATTGTTGAAACATTCAAAATCCCCGTCTTGGGTCCGATTTTGAAAACTAATTTTTATGATTATAGAATTTTATCCAATGAAATAGATAATGTTAATAAGAAATTAAAATTTAGGAAGATGGGAGTTGCTGCAAATTGTTTAGAATTGAAAGTTAAAGACTTCAAAAATTTTCAGAGTGAGAATAAAGAGGGAGAATTAGTTATTAGAGGTTTCAATATTGGTACTGCTATTGAGAGTAACGACGTTCAAAAAAATAACACCGATGAAGGTTGGATGCCTATTGGAATCTATGGTAAATGGGGCGAAGATGGATGCTTTTACGAATACCTTTAGATATGTTAACAATACTGTATCAACAACTACCTATATAATATATATAAAATATGTATGCTGGTAATCTAAATTATAATGTATAAAAGTTTTCAAATAAGAAAACAAAAAATGTTAAAAAAAAAAAGTATGTATTAAAATTTAACAGAAGGAATATTTTTGGATGCTGGTATAAGCTATTATTTCTTGTAATCTTCAGAGTAGCCTTTTATCCACTTTCTGGTTATATCATCTTTGAATTTACTACTTTGGTTCCATACCCCCATTGCCCAGAAATGAACTTGTTGAATCACTGGTGCGGTCTGAAAGGCCTTATAAGCTTTACTCTTTTTAATGCTTGAAAAGGGAAAAATGTTGTCATGATTCTTCAAATCAGAATAATCAGGAGGAAGTGTCCGCACAATCATATCGTTTGAAATCTCCTGTATTGAACGTCTCGGTGAATTTGAAATTTTTTCTCCTGATACTTCTTTGGATGAATTACTAGTATTCAAGTTTGCATCTTTTCCTCTTTCAATATTTTCAGAGAGTAAGGAAAGAGCATCGCGGTTATCATTCTTAAAATCTTCCATGATTTCAAAACCAATTGAATAAGTAACATGTTCAGGATTTGAATTACCCTTTTCTAACTGTTCTTTCTCCTTCTCCCAAGGTCTCATTGACTTGTCAATTGGTGTCCATTTTCCTTCTAATCTCCAATTTGGAGAACCAGTCATTTCTTTAATTCTGCTGACAGCTCTCTTATATGCAAACATCTCATCCTCCCCTGTGAATTGTTTTAAATTCTTGAAATTTGTTTGAAACTTACATGAACCAGGAATGTTTTCAAAATCGTTATTACCATCACTATATGATGACACATTTGGTCTATATGGATTAGCTAAATCCATGGAAGTCTTTGAAAACATTTCCTCATTTTGAACTTCAATTCTATTATCAGAGTCTCCAATGTTAGAATCAGAATTGGTACTAACGCCACCATTATCCTTACGGGAAATCTCTGGGAAAAACAATTGATCTATATCAACATCTGATCTCATAATCAATTTGCATTTTGCCTCATACAAGGCATCCAACAAAGTGATAAATCTCCTTGCTTCATTTTTCATTTTTAAAGTCATAACTGGAACATTATCAAGAATAAAAGTATGATAGTTTGACAGTAATGATATATAATCACCAGGACCATAAAGACCTTGACAAATAGTTTGGAAGTCGTATTTAACGGTACCATTAGACAGCCAAGGGACATTTAAAATGTGGCCATAAACTTCCAAGTTTTCTGAGTTACCTTGGTTCATATCAGCAACAGAATTTAATAAATTCTCCCAATGAGTATCATGCTGAGAATCTAATGATTTTACAATAATATAGGGTTCTATTTTCCCTTTTGCCTCCTCGGTTAATATACTTCTATAATCTTTATCTGCTGTCATATCATATGAATGACATTTAATTTTCAAAACATCCAAGAAATTTTTAAATTTATTTTTACGGAAATCATTTGAATATAAATCTTCTGGTAATCTGTTTGATGTAGCTACTAGGACACCTCCTAATTTGAAAAAATAAGTGAATAAGATTTTAACAATATTTGCAGCAGCTAAATCAGGAAGCATAAATTCATCCAACAACAATATAGTATTTTTACTAATCATCTTTTCTGCCACTTCAAACAATATAAATTCATTTTCCAAAGATAACAAGCTATGGTTTTCTTGATTTGACACCATTCTTCTTTTATAAATTTGATGAATTTCATTATACACCCATAACATGAAATTATTATAATGCCATCTACATTTAGACTTATGTGGTAAAGAACTAGCAAATATATCCATCAAAAGTGATTTACCAGATCCTACAGGTCCATTTATCAATAGTCCCTGAGGAGAGGGGAAATTCACCAATTCTTCTTCGTCAGTGAGAACTTTAACTAATTCAGTCCTTTTCAAATCAGTATCGAACCATCTCGGTTTATATTTACCAAATTTTTTATCCATCAGATTCAATTTTTCATGCTTCTGTTCTATATCTCTTACAATCTTATTTATTCTTATCTTCAAGTCAGCAGGTGCAGAATAATCTCTTACTCTTAAATACAATTTTTGAAATTCAACAGCAGCTCTAAATTGCTCTTGATCCGGTTTCAATGTTCCATTAGCAACATAATTTTGATAAACTATCAACGGATCAGTTATAGTCAAACACATATGCTGAGAATCTATGGTCTCAGGTATTGGGAATCTATTATTGCAACCTTGAGGACCACTTCCTACAACGTTAGCCAATTGTCGTCTTTGATCACCAAGGCAAAGAAAAGTATTTTTACACAATACTGATCTATAACACCCATACCGACGAGCAAGCCCATATTTCATAAAATGATTACCGGAAGCTTTTCTATAAACTCTATTCATCAACTGCTTCATGACTACAGATTTGAAAATAATCCATTCAACTCAAAAACCTTTTTGTGAATACAGATTTTAAATAATTACTATATAAACTTGTTGTCAATTCGAATAATTTTCGCGGCACGTCGATCTTTATCTAATCCATCTCATCAGCTGACATCCCACACCACTGCCGCTTAAACATCCCACACCATAGTTATTATTCTTAATTGTATTTTTTTTTTGGCTTGGCCTGAAATAAAGAGATTGTGAAGGATTTACAACTGTGATAACAAAATGTAGCAGATCAGATTATGAAATGAAGTATACTTTTCTTAGCTCAATCTTTTAATGTCTTTCTATTTTACATTAATAAAGGCTGATATCAAAGTTAATAATAATAGAAAAAAAAAAAAAGAAAAACAATTAATTAAAACATATAGAGAGCTATTAATAATATGAAAAGAATTTTAAAACGTAACGTATATGTAACAAACCTCTAAAGAGCTTCGTAATTTCTTTTGTCCTTTCCTCTAATCAAACGAGGTCTAAATCTGTGTACCTTCTACCTTAAACCTTATAATTGAATCCTTGAATTACGACGCATAGAAAAAATCTGACACCCACAGAACGCAAAAAAACACAGATATACAATAACAGCTTTCCATAAAGTTGAAGCAGCACTAACAACCAATAATTGGACACATTGTTAATATGAAATACTTTAATCAATTCTAAATAAAAAATAAACTTACGCTTTCCCATCAGATGGATCACTTGTCGATCCCATCATTGATTCATGTCCAATTGAAAATAAATGCGCAAGTACTGATAAAATAAGAACCCCAAAAGCCGAGATTATTGTACAGAAATAAGCTTTTCCTGGCTATAATGTAGACAACAAATTAAACGCTGTTAGTAAGACTAATTCTTTAAATGATAAAATAGAACAGTAAAAAAAAAAAAAAAAAAAGGAAACATCAAAATCACATACTGTAGTAAAAACTGGGAGCTTCATTGTGCAATATATTCTAGCAAGGGAAAATCTTGGTCAATTCCTACCTTACTCGTATTGATCGCCTTGCCTTTTGAAGTGCTGTTATAATTTATTATATTATATTATATTATATTACCTCTTAATAAATGCTCGAAAAGAGACTCATGTTTTTGAGCCCTCAAATACTACCTTTATTTTAGGCATACGACGAAGAGTGTGTGTGTGTTAGGAAAAAAGAGGGTTGATCTGTTGTTGGAGCCATATCAGATTAGCTTAGATGATGAATGAGAGAAAGATTACTACAAGTAATTTGCTTGAAAAAATGAATTGTATGAAATTTCTGGTAGTTTTCCTTTTATTTTTAGTAAAAAGCATGCTATATATGTAAATAATTATGTAGATGTACCACTTTCGGCAGTGTTATCATTATCATTGAGTTCTGAAGAAAAACCTGATGTGGTGAAATTTTTCCTGGTTACCAGTTGTTGGGATTTCTTTAATTCTTTTTTTCTAGATTCCAATAATTTCCAAAGTGATTTATATTTGAGTAAATGATCTACCACCACATCACTATCTTCTTTCCAATTTTCATCTTTCATTGCAATTAAAGTGGATCTCTCATGTGACATTACTTCACGATTTGAAACAGGCTCGGGTATATTTTCCTTCAATAACGTGTCGCCATTTATTAAGTTTGAGAGTGGTCCCGTTATCTTGTAGTTTCTCATGTTCTGTAAACACATCACTGGATGATTTTCCAGTGAGGGTGTATCTTTATATTTAGATGAAAATGGATAAAGCGTCAGATCTATATTATCACTAAGTCTTAATTTCAGTCCCTTATTATTATTATGATTATTATTATTTACCACTGGATTTTCACCTTTGATGTTTGTCCTATGATTATCTGTTTCAAATTTACCGAATTTAGCACTGGAATGATGATTTCTATCACCAAGACCGTTTGATGTTCCTCCACTAGTTTCAAATGAATGTGATCTTTTCCGAAGTCTTGAATTAATATTTAAATGATTACTATTATTTCTAAACCTTTCAGAGTTATAATGCAAAATGACATTATAACTTTGGCCGTCAAAATCTCCTTTTTCCAGTATAGTCTTTGGAGATGCAGGAAAAGTAAGAGAATGTCCACCGGTAACATTAGTTGAATGAGATGATCTTCTTGATTTCCTCATGGCTATGATAGCAAATTGTATTATAGATTGAGCAAGAAAATTTGAAAAAGAACAATAATAATAATATTAGTTAAAAAAAAAAAATAATAAAAGAAAAAGAAAAAATTACAACTCCAAAGCTACTGTAGTTTTCTTAAAAGTTTATTATATTTAATACTATATAAGTACTATTTTCAATAATAGTACCATACTTTCCATCGGTTAAAGCATAGTAGATGAGGTTTCCCTTTCTGTACAAGTGGGCGGAATTTTGCAGGCAGTTTTTCCCTTACGTTCGCCCAAGTTCTTCCGCTTAAACACTCTGCCCAAAACTACAAGTGAAAAGCGAGAAAACAAAAGGGAGAAAAAATAAAAGCGGAAATACTCGCGCAATATGCATAACTTAATTTTCAATTTGGTTTAAAATACCAATCTACATATGTGTATATATAATGGATAACTAACTGTCTAAAGATCATCAAATTTTCTAATACCATGTTCATGGAGTTGGGAATTTTTGAATTGTTTAGGGTTTATTTTTGGTTTCTTTTGCTTGGGTTTAGGGGTTGGTTCTTCTTCTTCAGAATCCACGACTGTAGGGCCTCTTTTGGAATTTGACTCAGGTTCAGATTCCAGATCAGAAACCTCAGAATCCTCAGACTCACTTGCACTTTCACTTTCACTTCCATTTTCACTGTCACTTCCACTGTCACTTTTGTCATCTTCTGAAACTTCATTTACCTCCTCTTCATCAGAAGACCAATCACTCTCATTTTCATTTTCATCTTCATCTTCATCTTGTTCACGATTACTCCAAATTTTCAAGTTTTCCATTCCAGCAGAAATTAGCCTATAATCATAATCTAAATCTAAAAATCCAATTTCATCGTTTAAATTGTGCATTCTAGTCTCGATGACTGCACCACGCTTCGTATCCACTTTTCTCACTATTCCATCAGAACTTCCTGTCCATATACAATCACTAGCATCGTCATCTAAAGTAGATATTACAGCGTCTACTGAATTATCACGGCTTATTTTGATTCTTGAAATCTGATCGACAAATTTGTTTTTTTCGGTTTCCAAATTGTAACAACACCTTCACCCATTCCAACTACAGCTGTTTCACAATTTGTAGGATCTACAAAAGAAACAGATAATAATTCATCCTCTTGGTTTTCAGATGTTGTTATTATTCCTTTTCTAATATCAAAATGAGCCAATGTGGTAGAACCAACAGATACAAATTGATAATCACTTACACCATACATTGACGCTATAGAATTAACAGAATCACCATGAACTTTATCAAGTTTATACAATTGCTTTAAAGTTCTTGTATCAAAGACATGAATATCACCGGTTTCAGTACCTGCAACTAAAAAAGGTTTGTTTGGTACTGTTATCATTTTGGTAATATTTGAATTTATGTCTAAATTACCTGTTTTCATCACTACTTTACCTGTCTCTGAATTGGCCTTTTTAATGACTTTATCTGTGCCCAGGGTATACAAATTCTCACCAGTTGAGTCAAATATCACAGATCTAACACTTCCCTTGTGCCTTTTAGTTTTCCAACAAATCTTAAAAGTTGTATCCGTATCATTATCATTTTGACTTTGAGGATTGAACACTTTAAAACGAAGAGGAGTCTTATCACTATCCTTCAGCAGCACTTTCTTCAGCAGCAGTTCCTTCAACAACAATTTCTCCTTCTCTCTTTGAGCAGATGAATAATCTTCTAAAGCCTTATCATCATAACTTTGCATATAGACATATCCAGTAGCTAATCCAGAAGCCAATAAAGGTTTTGTAGGATGAGCTGCAAAGGCAAATAACGGGTCATCATATGTCAATTCCAAAATCGGCCGTGTTTGCGACTCTAACATAGCAGCTGCATTTTGCGAATTGCTTCTCTTACCCTTTTTACCCATACTAAATTCAATATCAATAAAAAAAAAGATTGTAAAAAAATTTGAAAAAAAAAAAAAAAAAATTTTTTTTTTATTAAGTGAAAAAAAATTAAAAAAATAATTTTAAGAGATGACATTTCCTTATAATTAAAAAATTTGGGTAAAATCTAAACGACCCAAGTTGGGGGAACAAGTCATATTAAATTACAAGAACCATTTGAATCATTAATCATTAATCATAATAAACGTTGAATATTGAATATATAATAATATGCCTGTAGTTCCTTTTTCAACTTCTTTCTCAGTTTGTTCTTTTAATGATATCTTGAACTTCATCTTTTAACTCTGGAAATTCAGATATTATTTGATCTCCTAAAGTATCTCTTAATCTTGTGAAAGCTAAAGTTTTCCCTTTTAAATATTGATTTGATTTTCTAACGCTTTCAACAAATTCTCTTGTATATACATCTGGGTTTCTCCCATCTTCAATATATTGCAACACATCTAATGGGATTGGTACTTTATCTAATGATTCTTCCGGTTTATCAATTACTTGAAGTTGTGTTATAAGTTTACTCCTAATTAAAATAAAATATATAAAAAAAAAAACCCCTCCACACGTTAGTAATTGGACAATAAATATTCATCAAGAACAAAAGATAATTAATAATTAATTATTCACTTACATCAAACTTGTTAATCCAATTTTTGCATCTTCTGTTCCTTGGAAATCATGAACTAATACACCTAAATGCAATAAAGTTTCAATGATTATTGCAAGTTGATTCTGAGTTTTAGCCAACGGATTAGAAGGATCAATAGGCGTATCTGTAGTCATCTCAAATAGAATTTTCTATATAAAAAGAAACCGATTAGATTGATTAAATTTAAATTAAATTAAATCTCAAATCTTTTGGTTTTATCAAATATTATTACTATTATTATTTATATACAACGGTTTTAACCAATAGAGAATTACAGTACACTACTCTTGATTTCTTACAAGATTTTAATAAAGAATTTGATTATAATTAAGTTAATAAATAATATTGATTCAAATGATTTATCAAACCATAGATCCTATAACAACAAGTATTGACAAATAGATTACAAAAGAACAATAACAAAATCATTTCAGTAGTAATAATAAAAAAAAATTTTTTTATTTTCTTTATTGTTACTTGATCAAAAATAGCTTGTTGCGATAACGGTGTTTTTCCCGTTTTTTTCAAGAAAAATTCACTAATTTTTCATCAAATTTACGAAGAAGAAGAAAAATAGAAAAATATAAAAAAAAAAATTTTTTTTTTTTTTTACTTTTTATAGGGTATTTGTAATACAAATTATTAATCGTTAATTGGATTCAAAAGTGTTATTTTTTTTTATTTATTGCTTGTTTATAAAGTTGAATAGGATATGCCAGAAATTATCCAAGAAGAAGATTTGAGTTTGGATGTTATAATAACACCTAGTCAGTTAGATCATTTAAATAAGACTTTATCGAATTTAACACCTCAAGAAATTATAAGATGGTCGATTATTACGTTTCCTAATTTATATCAAACAACTGCATTTGGTCTTACTGGATTAGCTATTTTAGATATGATAAGTAAATTAGAACCTATTGAAGGTTTAAAAATACATCCAGTTGATTTAATATTTATAGATACATTACATCATTTTCCTCAAACTTTAGAATTAGTTGATAAAGTTAAATTAAAATATTCAAATTGTAAATTACATATTTTTAAACCTATTGATTGTGAAACTGAAAAAGATTTTAGTTTAAAATATGGAGAATTTTTATGGGAAAAGGAAGATGATAAATATGATTATTTAGTTAAAGTTGAACCTGCACTGAGAGCTTATAAAAATTTAAAAGTATCTGCTGTATTTACTGGAAGAAGAAGATCTCAAGGAGGTGCAAGAAATTCTTTACCAATTATTGAATTAGAATCTACTACAAATATAATCAAGATAAACCCTTTAGCATCATGGGACTTCAGGCAAGTTCATGATTATATTAAAATAAATAATGTTCCATATAATGAATTATTAGATTATGGTTATAGATCTGTTGGTGATTATCATTCAACTCAACCAGTTCAAGATGGTGAAGATGAAAGATCTGGTCGTTGGAAAGGTAAAATTAAAACAGAATGTGGAATTCATGAAACAAGTAGATTTGCTAATTTCTTGAATCAACAAAACAAAATATAATGTCATCATTTAATTATTTATTATATATATATATATGTCTTTTCAAGTATTTATTATGGGTATTAATGGTTAAGAACCACTTTCCACTTTCCACTTTCCACTTCCTTTTTTTGTACTTTTATCCCGTAAAAAAAAGTAAAAATTTCCTCTAAACAATAATAATTAAAAAAAAGGAGGTGTTTAATACTATATATATTTTTTAAACTACTTTCTTTAAAAAGAGAAAAAAAGCTTTATATCTAAATAACGCTAATTTATAATTTATAATAATAATAATAATAATAATCTATTTTTATTAATACATCATTACTTTTCTTTTTTATATATATTCATATATATATAATATATATATATATATATGTATATATATTGATTGATTGATTGATTGTGACTATTAAGTATCTATATTTTAGTGAAAGATTAGAAAGATATAAGATATATTCAAATTAAGGTATGTTTGATAATTTTAATTTTTTTTTTTTTTGATGTTTGTTGTTATCTCTCGTTGAATCGGAATCAGCCTTTTTTTTTAAGAGATCTCTGGGAATAAATTAAAAATAAACAAAAAAAAAATTTTTTAGTTCCTAGTTATTATAATCCGGGTTTTAATTAAAAGAAAATCAATCAATCTAATATTATTTTGTAAGGGCGCTTAATTGTTATAATTATATGATATTATATATATATATATATATATTATTTATTCCAATTATCCCAGTATAAAAATTGTTTTTTTTGGTAGATTTTCGGATTTTCCCCGTTTTCATTACTCCGTAAAGGTGAGCAAAAAATTTAAAAAAATTTAAAAAAAATTAAAAAAAATTAAAAAAAATTAAAAAAAAAAGGTGTGTGTACTAAAATATAAGTGGTGTCACACGTCAACAAAATCAATTTTTTTTTTTTTTAAATTTAATTTTAATTTTTTTTTAATACAAAAAATTTTTAATATTGATAAACAATCCAATATAATTTGAATTTAATCTTCAAGTTAAATAGGAGTAGGAATTTTTAATAGAAAAAAGGAATAATTATTTATTTATTTTAATTTTTTTTTTTTTTTTTTTATAATTTTCTAAAAAAAAATTTCCGATTCAAAAGAGCAACGAACAATTAGTTGATTGATTTTTATAAAATCTTACTAACTCTTTATTTTTTATTTTTATTTTTATTTATTTGAATAGATAATAATATAACATGGTTCCTCCTCCTGCTGAAATTAGAAGAAAGTTGGTTATTGTTGGTGATGGTGCTTGTGGTAAGACATGTTTGTTGATTGTATTTTCAAAAGGTACATTTCCAGAAGTTTATGTTCCAACAGTTTTTGAAAATTATGTTGCAGATGTTGAAGTTGATGGTAGAAGGGTTGAATTGGCATTATGGGATACTGCTGGCCAAGAAGATTATGATAGATTGAGACCATTATCATATCCAGATTCAAATGTCATTTTGATTTGTTATTCTATTGATTTACCAGATTCTTTGGATAATGTTCAAGAAAAATGGATTTCCGAAGTTTTACATTTTTGTCAAGGTGTTCCAATCATTTTAGTTGGTTGTAAAGTTGATTTAAGAAATGACCCAAAGACTATTGAAGAATTAAGAGCTATTTCCCAGCAACCTGTTTCTGCATCAGAAGGTCAAGCTGTTGCTGATAAAATCGGTGCTTTAAAATATTTGGAATGTTCAGCAAAGACAGGTGAAGGTGTTAGAGAAGTTTTCGAAAATGCTACTAGAGCAAGTTTAATGGCAAAGGAAAAGAAAGAAAAGAAAAAGAAGTGTGTTGTTTTATAATGAAATCAATAAAGTGAAAAAAAAAAGCAAAAGCAAAAGCAAAAGCAAAAAAAAAAAAAAAAAAAAAAAAAAAAAAAAAAAAATTTAAAAGGAGGAAAGAAAGAAAGAAAGAGACTATACTACATACTACAATTTATTAGTTTGTAAAATTGGTTGGTTTTCATCATTTTCTGTTATTGTGTGTTTTTTTTTTTTTTTTT
>KV454015.1:692542-755841 GCA_001661245.1 Pachysolen tannophilus NRRL Y-2460
ATGCCGTTTTATTTAGTTTTTTTTTATTTTATTTTTATTTTCTTTCTTTTTGTTTTTTTTCTTACCTTGCCTTGCCTTTTTTGCCTTGTTTATTCAGCTTTTCAAATCTTCATTTTTATACGTAATTAATACTTTTGGATTTATATATATCTTTTTTTTTTTTTTTTTTTTTTTTTATTACTATTATTATTATTATTATTCGAAAAGAAGCTAAGGAAAAAACAAAAAAAAAAAAAAATTAAATAAAGAATTTATTACAATTGAGTGGTTTTAATATATAAAGAGGTCTAGATCTTATAATGAGACGTTTCTCATACTTAGATTTTTAAATTAAGTGTAGAAAGTTGTTGATGTTTTTCAATAGTGTTTGCTCCGACCAATTTTTTTTAATTTTTTTTAATTTTTTTTTTTTTTTGTAGCTTCGCCTGGAAATAAGCCAATCTACACATTTACGTAACATAACATAATATAACATAAGTAAGTCGGTTTTTATTCCCAAATAATCTAGAATTTAATTAATAATAATAAAATAAATTAACAATATTAACAATATTAACAATATTAAATAATAAAAGAATGTCTTTAGTGATAGATTTAGTTGAAATATCAGATTTAACTACAAGACCACAAGTTTTCAAAAATCCTAATTGGAGATCTCCTACAAGAAGACATAAACCTTTAAAAAATTTATTATCAGATGAACAGAAAAGAATTAATTTACTAAATCAAGATCCAGATAAAAAACTGAATTTCCCCAATAATGTTAATTATTTTTCAATTCAACTGCCACCTTCATTAAAACCTGGTAAAAATTATTGTGATATTACAGGATTACCAAGCAATTATAAAGCACCTTCTAGTGGATTAAAATTTTATAATTTAGAAGTTTATGAAATTGTTAAAAATATGACTGCTGGTATAGATCAGCAATATTTAGCATTAAGAAATGCAAATGTGGTGCTACGTTAAAAGTTTATTAATTTACATATATATATATATATAAATATATTAATACCTAATTGAAATGTTTTATTTATGAACTATTCCAATCCGTAACTATTCTCTTGATAGATTCACTAAATTTAAGATTATCAATACCTCCTTCATCCAATCCTCCATTTTTATTTCCTGTTTTGTCCTCTAATTGATATTGTTGATAGAATGGATTGGATATAAGTTTAATATATGTCCTGTGGATTTGTCTGAATAACTTTAAATATATATAAAAAAAAAAAAAAAAGAGATAAATTGTTAGTAATTAAATTCAATTTTTTGAAAAAAAAAATTTAAATAGCTGTTTTCACTTACTGGATATAGTACATCACTAATGTTTTCCTTTGCAGAACTACCCAATACCACTTTAAATCCTGTACTTGTTGCGTACCCATAAACAGCAATACCATCCTGTATGAATAACAAATTTTTATTTGTATTTTCTTCAGAGTCATAAAATGGTGACTCAAAAATATCTAATGCCATATGTGATAAAAAATTATATTTTAATAATTCATTTGAAGATGATTTCCCATCCAATAAAGATAAATCATTTTCAATTCCTTCTTGTTTCAGTAAATAGTCTTGAACAGTTGATGTTTCATCATCTTCCGATACACTTTTTTTTTTATCAACTGGATTTTCTGACTCAACTCCAGTTTCTTCATCAATTTGACGATCTATCGAATTATCTAAAGATTCATAAGGGAAAAAATGTTGTATATACAATGGGCGATTCTTGTTAAAAAAAAATCTTGTCAGTAATTCCAACACATTTAATAACTAATAAACCTTGCACATTTTTTACTCACATCTTTAGATATCAATGATACAAAATATATTTTTGAAGACATATCAATTCTTTTTCTTCTTTAATGTCTACTATTCATATACACATACAATCAGTGTTTTATAAACAAGTTCAGTTTTCTTATATATAAACGAATTAAAAATATACTATTTTGGTCTATATACACACTACCTCTGGGCATTTAATTATTCTTTTCAAATCCATCATCATGTTTGATTTAATTTTCATTTTGTTGGAAATATTGGTCTATGGAGCTCCCCAAATAAATCTTTAATTGCTTCTTTGTTGCGGGAAAAATCTTACATTTCACCATTGGATTTCCAGCTTTTTCATAGGCTTGGAATCTATGACAACCACCAAATGCAAAATAATAACTTTTACCATTTTCTCTAACCATCATAACATCAATTGGTGGTAATTCACCCGCAGTAATATCTTCTATATTACTACATGTTGCTGAAACCAGAGGGATACCTTTCAAAGTTGATACCATTGAGTCTATCTTGGAATAATCTAAAACCGGAGGAATAGGTCTCTTAATTTCAGAAAGCGGTAAGTAAGAAATTTTTGCTATGTTTCCTGACTGAATTGATGACATGTTTCTCTATGATTAATATGACTATTATTCTACTTTAACTTGTAAAATTGATTAATTATATAAAAAAAAAAAAGAAGTAAAGTTTGTTTTCATATATATATATATATATATATATGATTTGGTCATATGTATCATTAATCATAATGGCCGTATCGGAGCATCTCTTTTTCTTTCTTTTTGCCCTCTTTTCTTACTGATCTTTTAGATAAAGAAAAAGTGATTTCAAATAGCAAAGACTTCTAGAAACTATGGAATTACCCTTTTTGGAACATATTGAATGTTATGTGCTATGTGTTGTGTGTTACACGACTTTGCATATGTTTAGTACTAAAATTGACGCGTAGAATATTTAATACCTTTTGAATCTTGCGTTTTGGTGGTGGGGGAAGGAAGGGGAGGAAGAATATAAGGGTGGTTAATTAAGTCAAAAGAAAAAGGTTTCCCTGCAAAAAAACTATGAGAGATAAAAAAAGAAAACTCACTTTGCATGATTAAGCATGATTTGAAATGAATAATTTTCTTTTGAAATACTAGAGCTGTTTAATATAGAGTTGTTTGAGGAATGAAAACTTTGAGAATATGGGAAAGAGTAAAAAACTTAAAATTGTATAAATATAATGACAATTGACTAGTTTAAAAGTTTGTTTGAAAATTTGAATTTATGAATTTTTATTATTACTATTATAGTTATGAATATATTTCAAAAAATCGCGGTTTTCTTGTGTTTTAGTTTCTTTGATATTTTTCAAAAACTAAAAAAGCAGTATTACAACAAATAAACAAAATGAAAATCTATAACTAAAAAAAAACACACACATACATATGAAAATATACATCAAAGAATACAACAAATATATGCAAAATCAAATCAGCCAATTAATTTTGTGAAAAGACTTCATTATTTGTAGAAATAATGGCTTCTGAATCTAAATTTTCTGGATTATCTTTATAAAGGAAAAATTGTAAAAAAATTACGGCATCCTCAAATACAGTACCAAACGATCCTATTAACCAAGAACAATTCAATTCTAAATATTTTAAATCTGATCTGTATAATATTATTTGAAGTGAGTAAGTAATATTACCAATCGTAGAAAAAATGAAAAATAATAAACTTAAACCTTTACATGATTTCTTTGTGTAATTGTACCAAATCTGAGGTATTCTTGCCGATAAATATAAAAAAGCCGAAAGGTACCCCAATACTTGAGGCCCAATTAATATATCCTCATCTGGTGGGTTAGTTAAAGATGGATCATCATTTCCAGAAGGTGGGGATGATACGAAAAATCCAAAACAACCTGCACCAATAACAAATAAGATAGGAACAAGATATTTAACATAAATCGAGTATGATTCCGGTTCTAAAGCTATTGAGTTGATGGACGTTCTTCTTGATTTTTGGCTTGATCTTCTCCTATTACGTTCATTGTCAATTAAAGAACTAAATTCATTCAGTTGCAGCAGATCATGAATATGGTGTTGTGATTGCTGCTGATGGTGCTGATCATGGTGGGTAGCATTGGAACCATGAATATGATGGTGATGATGATGTTTATTATAAATCCGAGTATAGTAAATATATGAAGATATTATTAATCCATCTGCAAAACAAAACCAGGCAGCTAAAAATATAACTTGAGGAAGTAAAGTAGCCCAAATAGATCCTATTAAATTTGTTAAATCTCCTAAAAACCACAATAGTATAAATTCAATTGATATACCTTCTGCACTTTTTAACCGCCATTGCTCTACTAGTTGTGGAACCAATAACACTATCCAACAAGCAATACTGAATAATTAACAAAAAAAAAAAAAAAAAAAAAGAAAAAGTTAGCGACATTCCAAGAATAAAAACCACAAAACTTTACCACTGCATTCCTTTTTTTTAAAAAAAAATACTTACGACGTTGATCCAGCAAGTCCAGATAGCTCTGACCTCAATGGCCCCGGCGTAGTTGTATCAAGAGTATTGGTTAAAAAAGCATTATACGCTAATGAGATGAGTAATGACGCCATGACGTAAATATTTGTATTGAAGAATCGCTGCGAATAAATAGTACAACTTCTTTTTCTTTTATTCTTTTTTTTTTTCTTTCTCACAACTTTTTAACTTTAAGCGGTCTTTTTAATTTTTAATTTTTCTTCAATAGCAGCAATTTTTAATATCAAAGTTGTATCCCGCTGTTCACTTTATGTGAAGAATTAATTTCTATACTTATTGTACCATTTATCTGGTGAGTAGTAACCCTTTTATTCGGAATTTTATTCAACTTCCCAATTTAGCCATTTTAAGTAACTAAATTCATTTGGGAAGTCAAAATAAAATTTACCCAAAACGGAAATTAATATTAATATTAATTTTTTTTTCTTTCTTTCTTTCTTTCTGTTTGTTAGCCAGAAGGTAGTGTACTCTCAATCTATTTTTTACTTGCTTCAAATAATTCTGCCAAAATCCAGAATGACCGTAAAAACCATTTCATACATATTTCGTCATAGCAGCTTCCTATCTTTCAGTCCCTTTTTCTGTTTCTTATTGATATTAACTGATAAACGAATATTTCAAACTTGTATATCGAAGTATCCAGTAAATATTAGAAATTTTAAAATTGAAAGAATGCCAGTGAGTATTTGAAAATGAATTTTTTTTATTTGTTCAAATGAAAGATTTACCGAAAGATCCAAAGATATTAGATAGTTTCCCCCCTTTACAGTTGCATAATTACAAATATTATGTCGTTGGTTCTTTATCTGTATATGGTTTTTAATTTGCAAATGTGTACTGCTTTTTGTTAAACAGACTATGTTTTGATATGGATATGGATACTATCGGGGCTGTATCTTTTAAACTGTTTTAAAAGTCATTCTTTTCCTATATTTAACAACTATGAAAACTAACATTTTTTTCCAAAAAAAAAAATTAAATCAATTAAACAGCCTTCAAAGAAAGTTGCACCAGCTCCTTTTTCATCAAAATCTGCCACTAAAAAGGGCCCAAAAAATCCTTTATTGGAATCAACTCCAAAAAGTTTTGGTATTGGACAATCAATTCAACCTGCAAGAAATTTGCATAGGTTTGTTAAATGGCCGGAATATGTCCGATTACAAAGGCAAAAAAAGATTTTGGCGTCTAGATTGAAAGTTCCACCTGCAATTGCTCAATTTGCAAATACTTTGGATAAGAACACTGCCACTCAAACGATCAAGTTATTTAGTAAGTATAGACCTGAGACCCGTATTGAAAAGAAGGAAAGATTGGTCAAAGAAGCAGCTGCAATTGCGGAAGGTAAGAAAAAAGAAGAAGTTTCACCTAAACCAATTGTTATCAAATACGGTTTAAATCACGTTGTTGGTTTAATTGAAAACAAAAAAGCGAAATTAGTTTTAATTGCTAATGATGTTGATCCAATTGAGTTGGTAGTCTTTTTACCGGCCCTATGTAGAAAGATGGGTGTTCCATATGCTATTATCAAAGGTAAGGCAAGATTAGGTGTTTTGGTTCACAAAAAGTCTTCGTCAGTTGCTGCTTTAACTGATGTCAGGCCAGAAGATGAAACCGCATTATCTAGTTTGGTCTCTACAATCAATTCAGGTTTTATTGAAAAATACGAAGATAATAGAAGACATTGGGGTGGAGGTACGTTGGGTCCAAAAGCCCATGTTAAGAAAAGTAAAAAAGCAGATGCCTCTATTAAAGCAGCTGCTGCACCATAAATTAGCTTTATTTTCCGTATGAACTTAAATAAAAATTGTCTAGCGATGTAATAAAGTTGTAAAATAAAAAAAACAAAAAATAGGTATTTAAGTAGTTTGACACACTTGCGGCTCACTATATGCAAATGCAATACTATGCTTCAAATGCATGTTGTTACGTTGCTACATAAACTACAAATTACTGTCTATAGGGCAAATAACCCTAATTATTTTTTCTTAAAAAAAAACTGCCATTTTTAATGGCACGTAATACATATGTGACCGCTTTTTAGATTTTTTTTTTTTTTTCACCTTTCTCTCACCTCCTCCCCCATTTACTCTAAAACTTTTCAATTTAAAGTAATCATAACTATATCTAGAATAGGTTTTTGAAATTTCTTTTATTAAGCAAATCGAAATCAATATAGTTATTAGTAAGTATTTCGACACCATATAATAGATGTGATTTGGTAATTATCAAAGAGACAAACTCCCTGAAACAGAAACGATTTATAATTTGAAAATAGAAGGTTTAGTTATTATTAAAGTTATTTTTTAAGAAAAGAAAAAAAAAAAAAAATGAGAAGAAGAGAATACCAATTTAAACCAAGATATTTATTCATTAAACAGCTTTGTTAATAATATAGTTTTTGAAAACTTGGAAAGAAAATTTGTCAATTTAACTATAATTACTCCACTGTTTGTCTTTTTATTGGAAAGCTTTTGTTTTATAAGAAATATTAGGCAAAGAGAGTTCTTTTTTTTTCAAAGTTTTGTCATTTCATAATTGCGCAATGGTATATATAAGATAATAATTCAGATTTGGAAATACTAACAATTTCTTTTTATTTTTAGAAAATGGCTAAATCAAAGAACCATACCGCTCATAACCAAACCAGAAAGGCTCACAGAAATGGTATTAAAAAGCCAAAGACCCACAGATACCCATCTTTAAAAGGTGTTGATCCAAAATTCAAACGTAACCACAAACATGCTTTACATGGTACAGCCAAGGCTTTAGCTGCTGCTCGTGCTGCCAAATAAGTTGATAAAGTTGTATGACTTCTTTTTTTTTTTCTATTTAACTATGTACTGCCATATTAATGTTTTGTTTCCAAAAAAAAAGAAAAAGAAAATATATACTTTAGTTGTTAATGTGTTTTAAAATATAAAGAAAGAGGTATTTATAAAGGCATTTGAACTTTGTAGAAGCTTTCATCTTTAAAATAAAGAAAACTCTCCATACATGCCTTTTCATACTAGTTGTTTCTGCTATTAGTCGTTTTCGAACGACCACGTACGACTACGTACGACCACGTCCTTTCAAATGTTGTATTCCTAATCCAGTAATTATTTAGTACACATTTTTTCTATTGCAATTTTTGTGCAAACCACAAAGACGATAGCAGAAGATGATATCTTTTGCAAATGCGATCTTTCCGCTGGAAATAAGTTTAATATCTTTATTGGCGCTTAATCACTTCATTTAATTACTTGTAATTTTTTTTGTTTTAACTAATCGATTCTAAGTAACTTATAGGAGGAAATATCTTGTCTGGTTTTGAAATCAAATCTTCTTGAGTTTCATTTCTATTGATCAAGTTTTTTTTTGGTTTTTCGAAATTATATACTTCTTGATTAATTTCTTTAGACTTATTATTTTGTAACAATTTGTTTAAAAATGAGTGAAGCTATTGTCACCAATTCTGTTAAGGATATTACTGGCAACATCAATAAAATGGTAATTAATACAAAAAGGGTTACCCCCTTTCGAGCATTTTAGGGATCAAGAATCTAACTATTTTTAATTATTTTAAAAATTCTTTTTTCTTTTTTTTTTTAGCAACTTAACAAAGATCCAGTTGAAAGTGGCAAAGAAGGAGAAACCGGTTCTAATGAAAAAAAATCTAAAGATGGCAAAGTTAAGCGTCGTAACTCAAAGTTTAAAAAATATTATTATGCAAACAGAAATAAACAGTCGGGTTCAAAACCATCATCTCCAAAAGTTTCTAAGGAGAACCAATTGAAAGAAGAGAATGTTAACCAAGCTGACCAAGCTAACCAAGCTGACCAGCCAGAACCAGCAACTGAAGTAGCTATTGAAAATCCAACAAATGGTACAAATGTTCAAGATTCAACTTCTAAAATGACTAATCTTGAGACTTCAGAAAAAGATGCTGATGCTAAAGCTGAACAGACTTCCAGGGAAAATAAGAAAAAATATGGTCCAAGACGTCGTTATAGTTATTTCAGAAGAAAGCGTTACTCTAAGAAATCAGCTAAAGATGAAGAACAAGATGTCCAAACTGCTGAAAAAGTACCAGATGAAGCTGATGAGGAAAATCAAGGAGAAAATCCAGTTGCTGAACCTAAAGAACAAAAAGATGCAGATATCAAGGCTAACACTAATGGCAACGAAGCAGCAGCACCTGTTGAGCCAGCTGCTGCTGCCACTGCCGCTGTAGCAGAAACTAACGATGCATCAAAGCCAGCTGCTCAAAAAGAAGAAGAAGATGTTAAAGAAAAAAATGATGCTTAACGTTGATATCTAAGATGTGATGTTAATTTTATTTTCATTTTATTTACTTTTTTGTTTTAAAATTTTCCTTTCCTAGATTATAATTGGAAATTCACTAAAAGTTGGTATCTTAAAAAAAAAAAAAAAAAAAAAAACCGATTTTATTATATTTCCTGAATTTTTTAAATTATTATGTTACTTTTAGAATAGAATTTTAATTTGCTTGAAATCAAGACATTGAAGTAAAACGAAGAATTGATTAAGATTTATTCGATATTCTAGCCTAAAAATCTATGTACAATAGTAGCAAAAAAAGTAAGAAAAAAAAACGTATTTCTATAAAAGTGATTAATAAACTTCAAGAACATATCTACCACTTTCTTTCATCTCTTCAACTTCATTGGCAACATCGCCCTTGACACCACGCTTATCCCAATCATTTTGTACAATGTCTTCAAGACATGCAGTGATATCAGGGACTGGCCAAGTTGGACCACACAAATAAAATGAACCATTTTTAGTAATAATGGCATCGGTCAATTCTTCAATATTTTCTCTAATACGATCTTGGATATAAATCTTCTCAGGTTGATCTCTAGAGAATGCTGCACCGATGTGAGTAATGATGCCCGCATCTTTGTAAGCTTCCCATAATTCACCATAAAGATACTCCTCACGTTTGTATCTAGAACCAAGGTAAAGATAAATTTCTCCAATTTCCAAACCTTGAGATTTTTGCCAAACTTTCTCCTCAACGAATGCTTTAAAAGGAGCAAGACCAGTACCTAAACCGGACATAACAATTGGCAGTAAAGGTGATGCCGGTAATTTCATAACTGAAGGTTTAACCGAAACGACTAATTCAGTACCAACACTTAATTGAGAAAGATAGTGAGAACAATGTCCATAACGAGTTTGACCACGTTTATCAACCCAATCAACAACAACAATTAATAAATGGACAGCATTTGGATGCATCTTCTGAGATGAAGCAATAGAATATTCTCTTCTTTTCAATGGTGAAATAATTTGAGCTAATTCAACCACTGATGGTCTAGCAGATGGGAATAAAGCCAAGATATCAGCATAAAAATAAGTTTCGTCATCCTGATAGGCTTTTAATTCTTTAGCACCAGCTGCTGAAGCAAGAAATTCCAATTTCTTGCGTTCAGCTTCATCTTGAGCGAATGGAGCCAACGACTCATAAAATTTCTTTGGTGGCTTACCAAATATATCTAAGTTTTCAATAAAAGCCTGAGAAATAGTTCTTGTTTCAAGAATATGCAGATCCTCCTTTGATGGAACTTGAACCAAATCATCTCCTTTTAAACCATACGAATCCAAAAACTCTTGAACCATTTTGGTATTATTACGACCGTGGATACCTAATGCTTCACCAATTTGGTAGGTCAAACCTGTTCCGGTAATATCAAATTCAATTTCAAAAATATTACGTGAATAATTTTCAGGTGTGACACGTTTGTTATGCTGGACTTTAACAACAAAGTTTCTAACACTCAAATCTGGACGTAAAGAAGTTTCAGTCTGATAAGCTTCCTTAAATACCAACTTCTTAGCTGCATCCAATTTGGTGTTAGAGATAGGTTTTGTAACCACTTCTCCTTCTCTTGGATTAGGAAAGAAAGAACTTTCTAATGGATGGGACGGTAACTCAGGATCTTCTTCTTCTGATTCTTTTTCTTCTTCTTCTTGTTGTTGTTGTTGCTTTTCTTCTTCATTTTCATTTTCCTTTTTTTCAGAAGTTTTTGATAATAATTCCTTGCTTACTGGCACTTCTTTTAAACCTGTCTTTAAAACCGTATCACGCAAGTTAGAAATAACAGCAGCTAACAACTCAGCATCAGCACCAGCGGCTTGCCAAACTTTCAAAACAACATCATGTTCCGATAATTCGGGATAAGCATAATGCCAAAATGCAACTTGAGAAGCAATAGACGAAGTAAAACCTTTGGTTTCTGGTTGATCACCAATGGCCTCCAAATCAAGAACCAGCAATCTAATGTTTTTCGAGATTAAAGAGCGAATAAATGATGATGGTAAAGACTCAGTATATTTTTGTAATTCTTCAATTTTTTTGGCGGATGTAATTATAATAGTTGAACCTGTCTTTGCAGTCTTGGTAACGTCAAAATATTTTAAAATATCTTTACCTTCAATTAAAATTACATCAGCAGAGTCAACGGAACCTGCTTTTGAAAGTTTCGAATTGAATGGAGCAGAAAAAATCGAAGCTTGGAAAGTTCCAGCACCATTAATATTATCATACTTTGATCTAAAACTAATTTTTGAGCTAGCATCTAAGGAGAACGAGTGAGCTAATTTTGATGGAACTTCAATCAATTCACCATTATCAGGACCCCAAAAGAGGAATTTCTTAGCTTCTAATTGTTCTGAGAATTCTGGAATGGAAACAAAATAAGATAAAACTTCGTGTAAAGTTGATCTTGACCAATTGAAACTTGGTAAATAATTATATTCCAAAATTTTTGGAGAAGCTTCTGCACCTTTACCAAAGAATAAAGCAGCTGAAACATCTGATTTCAACCAAGATGTTGTTGCCAATTCACCTTTTGTCTGACCAATAACGACAATTGATTGAGTTGATTCCGGAATTGTATTACAAAACTCAGCAACATCAAATGGTAAAGGAACTCTAACTGCAATAGCACCAATTTTACTGTTCTTTTGAACTGAAAGAAGCTTAATGTATTGAAGTAATAATTCACTTTCAGTGGAGCCATAAATAACAAAAACTGTTTCTGGTTGAGCATGACCTTCATATTCAAAAGCTTTATAATTAGTACCCAAGACTTGGTTTAATAATTTTAAACCTACAGATACTTTATTATCAGCAGATTCCAATTTTTTAGATTCCGATTTTAATTCGTTGAAAGTTTTCAATAACTGTACTGAAGATAATAAACCACTAACAGTACCATTTTCTTTTAAAAATGAAGGACCATCATATATATTTAAGATTGGGCCTTGCAATGCAAGAAATAAAACAAATAATGAGAAATGTTGGGCTTCAACAGCATTAAATGGTGTGATAACAGGAAAATTCAAACTCTTGGCAAATGATAAAGGAGTGGCATAATCAGAAACAAACGATGAAGAAGATGAATCATAATCTAATGCTGCAACATTAAAAGCTAAAGGTAACGGAACCTTCTTGTGATGAACACTTAACGATGTAGATAAAATAGGTTGCATAAACGGTAAGGCCGAACTTGGAATAACAACTGAAACCGGAGCGTCTACTGCTGAAACATTCGACAAGTAACCCAAGATCGAACTAGCAGCACCTGATCTTACTTCGAACCTTGAAACTTGTGGAATAATACCATTAGCATTTTTCCTTTGAAAAGATTTCCATAACTGAAGACCTGCATCCAAAGCTGAGTCTGCTCCTGGTGAAATATAGGAGAAAATCCTATCGGCAAGCGAATAGACTGCAGAACTAGCAACAACATGTGCTGAAGTCAAAGAAGAACCTTGTGAAAAATTTGGATCTAATGGAAGACCAAATGGTGCACTAGGAGATGCATTCTGGAAATGTGACTCTAAATCCGCAGATTTCTCACTCCCAACGGAGTTTGAACGTGAAACAACAGCAACAGGTGGCATTATTGCTCTATTGCACTATGCTCTTATAAAGATATCAAGAAAGAAAAAAAAAGAGATAATACCTATAAAATACAAATCCAACTAATTCTGATATATAGATAGATAGATAGATACAATTATATCTTTCATCAAGCTCATTCGCCACAAAGAAATTTTGAAAATTTCCTTTTTAGGAAAAAGTTGAAGAAAAAAAAAAAAAAAAAAAAAATTTTTTTTTTTTTTTGGCGGGTGCCACCATGGCACGTGACATTTAGTAAATAGGAGAAGTTTTCCTGGGCTAAACATTGACAAGACGGAGAAAACAAAAAAAAAAAAAAAAAAAAAAAACGGAGAAAAAAAAAAGACTTTTTGCTGTCAAGGTAAACCAACTAAATGATAAGGGTAAATAAGTCTTTTGCATTATTTCAAATACTTTTCTTTAAGTCGTGGATAATGAGAAATTTGTGATTTGAGATTTGCCAATGGATGGATAACCCGGTGCTAAGTGATATTGACAATGATCTGTGAATAGGAAGACACTCTGCGCTTTTTCAATAAGCAAACAAGTTTAATCCTGTAAAAAAAAAAAAAAAAAATTGATGAATAACCCAATTTTTGGTTCTATCTTTTCTTCTTTTAGTATTATACAATTAATACTTGTACCTTTTTCTGCGCCAGCCCCAGTTTGGTTTTAAGGTCATCACGTTTTTTTTTTTTTTTTTTTAGATAGGAAATAAAGTAAGAGAAGAGAGTTCTTATGATTTCTGTATCTGTTTTAGCAATGGCGAATATTAGTTTAGTTTTTTTTATGATTTTGAAATTCGTTATTCTTTTATAGAAAAGAAGAGCGGTTAGATTTTTATTTGTTGAATAAGAATTCATTTAATTTTTTCTTTTTAATGGATTGAGTTTGAAGATGGTTGTATCGGTGGTTGAGGACGTATTGGTGGTGGATGATATTGATAAATTTAAAGCTTTATCATTAGAGAGTCAACTTGAAAATCTTAAAAATGTCAAATTAAAGATTTTGGGGAATGATAAGGATAAGGAAAGATTAATTAAAAATGGATCATTGCTGAATTTGGTTGATATACTTCGGGATGATAGTGATTTACAATTTCAAGTTTTAAAAGATGTTGCTGTTGTAATTTCTTCATTTTCTTACTCGAAAAAAAATTCAAATTATTTGGTTCAACAAAATATTATTGAAATATTGATTTTAAGTTGTATATCTCATTATTCATTATGTGAATATCATTTTAAGACTTTGATAAATATATTATCCTTTCATCCAGAATTGAAAATAGATTTGTCAACGGAATCAGGAAGTGATTTAATACGTTTATTTATAAAAATTATATCCAATAAATCTACAAATACTTTACTTTTATTTAGTACTTGTATTTTGTTACCATACCTTTCAGCTTCATATTTAACACCATTGGTTAAACCAATTTTGAATAAGTTATCACTATTATTAAAACCAATTTTTTATTATGTTTTTAAAGAAAATAATACAGAATCAAATATTTCCAATTATGATAATTGTTTCTCGAATGATATACCACCAAATTCACCTCCACATTCAATTATTCCTAATGAAGTTTCACCATTGTTATATTCTTTAGCACATATCATTCCAGAATTAGATTCTTTTAAGTTATCAAAACCAATTTATTATTGTTTGACTAGTTTTTTGAAAAATGAAAGCTTAAATATAAGATTGGCTGCATTAAATGTTTTAACATTATACTCAAAATATAATTTAACTGAAAATATTAAAGAAATTAATTATAAAAAATTGGTTCCTCCATTAATAAATTTAATAGATACAACAAAATCTTTTAGTTATGAGGAATTTACAATCAATTCAAACTATAGAGTTAAACAAAATATGACACCTTTATATCTATTATCAATTCTTTGTAAAGAAGATGATATTATTATAGATTATTTGGCAAATTGTAAAGTTATTGATGAAATTTGTGATATCATTATTAAAAATTATAGTCTTACTACAAAGACTAAATCAGAAGATGCTTTACATAAAGTTAGTTTTTGCTTTTTAATATTAAGTGGTATTTGTTCCTCAAGAGAACATTATAGAGAACAAGTAATCAAATTCAAATTATCACCAATTACAGTTGATATATTATCTAATCATATTAAAATACTTGCTCAATACAATAAAGTTGTTGAAATTGGACAGAAACCGAAAAATGCTGACTTGGTTTTGCAATTGTCCAATTCCATTACATTGTCAACATGTTATTTTATTAGATCATTGTCTAGATCAGTATCACTTTTAAGAACCTATTTATTAGATTTAAAAATAACAGATTTATTATTAAAAATTTTAAAACAACCTCAGGTAATTACAGATGATTGTGATTTAAAAGATGGAGAAGTGATTTTAAAATCAGTTGTCTTGGGAATCATTTCTAATTTTGTCTTGGATTTCTCTGCATTTAAAGAAGATATTGTCAAGAGTGAGATTAGTTCATTGTTAGCTGAATTCATAACTACATCTGATTATGATATGATCAAGATTTATTCTTTAGCAATGATTAGAAATTTTCTATATGGGATTAATGATAATTCTACAAAGGATAAATTTATCAACAAAATTTCATTAGAGAAAATATTTGAACTATGTTATAGTCCAAATGTTAAGATTCAAGAACAATGTTTTAATATAATTAGAAATTTATGTTCAGGTTCATTAAATTATTCAGATAAAATTATAAGTGAGTTTAATATTTCTAAAATTGCAAAATTACAAAAAGAAAAAGGATTTTTGGATTTTTTAAATAAAAAATTATCAACTTTAGACCCACTGAAAGATGTTGAATTAATGTCTTCAATATGTTATATCTTAGTTCATTTAGCAGCATCAAATGAAAACAATAGGTCACGGTTAATGGCTAACATCAGCTTACTTAAAACCTTGTTGAGAGTGTTGGACGATTATAAAGTTGACTCTAAGATCAAATTACCATGTATATGGATAATCATAAACCTAACTTGGAAGGATGATACAAGTCCAATTGACAATGATTCTTCTTCCACACCAGAGGAAGATGCAGATGAAGAGGATGACCAAGAAGAAGTAGAGGCAGATGCAGAGGCAGAGGTAGATGATGATGTGGACGCTGATGTGGATGATGATGACGACGTTATGGATGTTGATGAAGAACTACCTAGCAAAGTACCAAAGAATAGTAATAATAATAGTGACATTAGCAACAGAAATAATAATAACGTTGTTCGAAAATCAAGTGCTAGACAGAGAGTTAGAAAATTAACCGATATGGGTTTTTACTCCACAATTAAAAACTTCATAAATTCTTCGTATTCATTGGATATTAAAGAAAGAGCTAAAACTGCTCTTTTCCAATTGAATGCTTATGAATAACGAATATTGCTAATGACTTTTAAAGGTTAATTCAGTTAGTTGGGTTAGGTTTATTTAAGGCTGTAGGGCACAGTTTTTTTATTCTTTTTTTTTTCTTCTTTTTCTTTTTCTTTTTCTTATCGTTTAACAATAAAAAAACTTAGTGCATCGAATAAAACATTGTGGAACAAGTAAAAAATTGGAAAACACCAAGAGATTAAAAACTTACATTTACACAGCGAACGATACGCATTGACTAGCATTGTAGTTTGCATTTTACTAGTAGCTAAGGCATGCAAAAAAAACAAAATACAAAATTCAAGTACAACCGCATGTACATGTATAAAATCCTGTTAACAGAGATGTTTTTAAATCTTCTAAAATGGAAGTTATTTCAAATCTTTACGTTTACTTTGACTAAAGTTCAGCACATACATGTTGTTGATATCCGGGTTACGTTTCGAGAGAGAACATTCCATATTATTTCAATGAATTTGGAGAAGAATCCTTGCCATTAAGTAAATCCAATTTCGGCAATCTTGGAATTGTATGTAGCAAGTGAATAAAAAAATATAAATCGTTGGTTAAAATTTTTCATTTCTTCTTATCTTGAAAATTTCGGCTAGGTATAAATTGGTAGTCATCATTAAAAAACAAATTGTTTTCATTGATTTTGTTTTAAGTCTAAAGTCTAGGCGCCAGCGGTGGCTTCGGGAAAAATCACATGGCGGTACATTAAAAATTTTTATTTTTTTAGTTCTTTTTTTTTTTTGTAAACACGGCTGGCTACATCAGTCAAGACTAAAATTAAAAGTAAAACTAAAACATTAAGATCAAATCTTTATATATTAAATATTAATTAACAAAAAAGCTTGAAAAATTAAAAGAAAAACAACAAAAGTTGTTTCTTTCAATTCGACAAGAAAAATGGTATGCAAAAGCTGAAATTAAAAATATTAAAGTAAGTAAGTAAGTAAGAAAGTAAATAAAGCTGAAACACATCATAAAATTATTATTATTATTATTATTGTTGTTGAATTTTTTTTTTCATTTTTTCTTTATTTTTTTTGAGTTTTTAAAAATCTCTGAAAAAAATGCTGTTAAACAGTTTAAAGTATTTATAATTCACTGTAATTTTCTTTACACAACTTGGCTCTTAATCCCAGACCATATTTGTAAAAACTGAAAGGAATTAAAACCATTGCTAAAGAGATAAAAGCCAATAACCAACTTGCCCATTGTAAACCTAACCTATCATACATTTGGATAGTGAATAATGGGAAAGCAGCACCTCCAGCAGATCTAAGAAAGACTTTTGTTGCTAAAGCAGAGGCTGCGTATTTGGCATAAGTATCAATGATATAATTGTTTATACTGTAATAAATTAAAACCATACCATAACCAAAGGCAAGACCTGAAGAAGCAGGACCAACCCAAATAATATGTTTGAATGAGGTAGCACCCAAGATGAATAATGCAATAACAGGGAATGGGGAACCAATCATAGCACCGACTAATCTATCTTCTGGAGTTGGTTGTCTTTTATGGCATAATTTAACGTAAAATTTTTCAATTACTGGAGTTGTTAATAATGCAAATCCAGCACCCATAATAATTGGAATTAACATTAAACCGACATAGTTATCACCATAACCATATAAATCACCAAAGACTACTGGATAAGCAAAGAAAAAAGCGTATAATAATGAATAAATTAAACAGACGTAAAAGCACATAAGATCCAAGACTGGTTCTGTAATAGCAAACATTAATGGACGATACAATACAGTATTAATCAATTCTTTTAAAGATAATTTGTTTGCTTCTTGTTCTGTCATAATTTTATCATTACCAGTTTCTTTTCTTAATTTTTTAGCTCTTTTTTTCAATATAACTGGAGCATAAGTTTCAGGGATAATACTAGCTACAATCCACATCAGACCTGCAAAAGCCATATTAACCCAAAATACTAAATCCAATCTACCTGATCCAACACTAATAAATCCAGTAACTAAAGGACCAAAAACAGGACCTGCATAAGGAGCTGCTGCAAAATAAGCAATAGCTTTTCCTCTTGTTTCTGTTGGAAACATATCTGCAATTGATCCACCAACTAAACATAAACCTGAAGAACTGAAAACACCACATAAGAATCTACAAACTAAAATTGTACCAATATTTGGAGCCACAGCACAAGGGATATTAAATATAACATATAGTCCCAAACTAACAAAATAAGTTGGTTTTCTACCAACAGTTTCAGACATTGGTGACCATAATAACGGTCCTATTGAAAATCCAAGAACCATTAAAGAACATGATAAAATTGCAACTTCTTGAGAAACTTTATATTTTTTTTCAATTAAATCCAATGATCCAGTAACACATGAAGAACCATAAGCAACTGATATCACAACACAAGATAAAGCAACAGTATAACTCCATCTTGCAAGTGCACTCCAATTATGAGGATTTTCAGGATCATTTAATAAAAAAGTTACAAATTCAACATCAGCTTCATAATCTTTTGATTTTGTTGAACCAATTCCTGCACCATCTTCTAAATCTGAATTTTCGTTTTTTTTTCATCAGAACTTAAAGATTCAGATTCTTTTGTTTCTTTTTTACTTAATCTTGCTGATCTAATTCTTGATAAATTTGTATTAGTTCTACCAACTTCTCTTAAAGTTTGAACTGGTACTAAACCAGTTTCTGTTTCTAATGTATATTCTTCTGGAAAAATTGGATTTTCCACTGTTTGTGGTCTATTTGGGTCACTAACTGGTACATTTTCAGAAAGACCCATTTCTCTTAAAGATTTTGCAGTTTCTGTTGGAACCATTCTTAAAGATTGTTGTCTTGATACAGTATTTGAAAGTTGATTTGATATTTCTGACATGGCATCTTCATTTGCTTCTGGTGCATACACCTGTGGCACATCTACATTCGTATTGGTATAATCATCATGTAATGAAGAACCAATTGATTCTTCTTCACTGTGTATTGATTCAGATTCCGTCATTTACTCTATAAAAAATAAAAAGAATTTATCCTTATATATATAAATATATTTCCAATCAAAATTGAAATCTTATTATTTTTTCTTTTTCTATTTCTTTTTCTTTTTCTTTTTTTTTTTTCTTTATTTAATTTAATTAATCAATAATACCACTAATTGTACTTTATATATATATAAAATACTCAATAAATTGAAAAAAGTGGAGTAACTTGAATTATTTTATAGTATTAAGAATTGACTAAAATATGCAAACAAACCAATATAAATTATATATTAATATTAAAATAAAAGAAAAAAAAATTTTTTTAAAAGAGAAAATTAAAATAAATATATATATATATATACATAAAATAACAATAATAATAGAAGTTGTAGTAATAAAAAAAAAAAAAAAAAAAAAAAAAGAAAAATGACAACACTTAGTTAATCAGGCTTGTACATGAAAGGGTCCTCACTGCTCCTTATTTACTGTATCACACTTTTTACTAAAAAAACACTGATGAAAAAAAAAAAATTTTTTGAAAAAGAAAAAAAAAGAAAATTTTGTTAAGAACGCGGGAAATTTGTCCTAAATTAAATTTTTATTACTATATAAAATGTATATTATATATATTATGTATATTATGTGTTTATGTACGTTTGTATATTATGTATGTTTATTTGTTTGTTGAGCAAGGAAGTTTCTTTTTGTTTCTTAACGATGAGTTCCCGAAATGAAGGATCTCATCTGTGAGTTTAAAGTTTTTGTAGCCGGGGTTGGCCGGATAGATTTTTTGTTTTTTTGCGTTTTTCTTTTTCTTATTTTTTCTTTCTTTTTCGGTTTTGAGAGATTTTTCTTTTGAACTGCATATTGCGGGACTTGGAAAAGTCAAATGCGTGCGCATTTGACTTTTTTTTTTTTTTTTCTTCTGCTATTTCCCTTTTCTTTTCCCTCAAATTCTTTAAAATTCATCTAGGTCACGTGAATATCTTCTTTCTTCTCTGAAACTAAAGTCGTGCTCAGAATAAAAAAATATAAAATAGTCGTGCGAGTAAATGGAAAAAGATTAAAAAGTAAAAAAAGGTTGTAGATAGAATAGAATAATACTGTCTACTGATAATGATATATATATATTTATCTATACTATTTGTTTAATTGGTTATTGTTTAAAGATGACTTTGGTTGATCAGAATGTTGATGATTTTTTGGATAGGGTCAAAGAGCTAGATGAGAGGAGGAAGCTTGAAGATAAGATTAGGCGGGAGAAGTTGAGGCTGGAAGTTGAATCCAAGAAGTTACCCTATAGTAATGATGATGAAAATGGGTATTTTTCTTATTCTTCTACCAAAATTAAACCAATTGTTCCAAAAAAATCGAGTAGTTTGGCTAAAATTGTTAATGGTAGTAGTGGTATGGAGGAGTCCGTGGAGGGTGAAACTACGCTTGATGATGATATAATTCAACTAGTAAGACCAATTGGATCAAAACATAATGGATTGGAATCAGTTACATTGGAAAAAGATTTGGTGGTAACGAAACTGGTTGTTGATTCTGAATCTCCAATAAAGGAAAATTCTATGTCATTGCACAATATGCCCCAGCCATTGAAGTTCAAAGATACTCAGGATGTTGCTCGTACAGTGGAAAGACTTGTGGGCCATGATCCCAAGAGAAATGTAAAATATATAAAACCAAAAGAAACTGAAGTAATTACAATTGATTCTGATGAAGAAGGAAAACTAAAACCAAAAGAAAAGCTAAAGCTAAAACCAGAGGTGAAACCAAAGCCAGAGGTGAAATCAAAGCCAGAGGTTAAACCAAAACCCATAAAGAGTGGATCATCTTCTCCATCAAGAGTTGCACGGAAACCAATAGCAGCTGCAACAAATCATTATGGACTTTTCATTCCAAAACCAGACTCGGTCACTGCAGTTTCCGCTGTTGCAGCAGCCAAGGCACCAAAGTTGAAAAGTACTATTACCGATGTAGGTGAAAGAGAACCGGATTTAGCAACTACAGCAAGATATTTGATAGCTTCTAAACCTGAACGTATTGATTCACCTATTATTACAAGAACAATACCTCCAAAAAAGAAAGAAATAAAACCAATGGAAAAGCAAATACCTTTAAAAGAAAAACCAGAAGCTTTACAAAAATTAACAAAATTAAAACCACCAGTACCTACAAGGAAACCTTCATATAATGTTCCTGAAGCTTTATCAAAATTTAATTCTTTGAAAAAAACAGAAACTTTACCAATAAGAGGAATGAAAGTATTTGAAAAAGAAAAAGAAGATTTATTACTGAATTCAAGAAATACTTTAAGAAAAATTGATTTTAAATCACCTCAAAGAGCACATACAGCACCAGAATCAACTGTTGGTTATCATCATGAAAATTCAATACTGTCAATGCTGTCAATGCTGTCAATGCTGCCTGTTAGATTACCTTTTGCAGATCGAAACGCAAAATACCCTTTTACAAAAGCTTCAAGCTTTGATTCAGAACAGTTACAAAACAACAAAGTCAACGAGAAATTAATCCATACTACAAAGACAAGATCCAAGGGCCCAAAGAGAAAACTACCTTCTGCATTACGTAACAACAGTACCACAAGTATTACCAGTAATACAAGTACTACAAGCAATACAAGTAATACGAGCACTAAAACCACACAAAAATCACTCAAGAAACCACCTCCCATCAAATCCTCATCAAGAGTGGTTTCTGCAAAATTGGAAAACAAAAGAGTATTCTCCAATAGTGAAATATTTATATAGCCCTCTTCAACCCAAATTCTTGGATTCTACCGCGTAATCTGTTTTACCCTACTTTTAGGCAGATCACGACTTTTCCGCTGCTTTTGACAGATTCTCATTTCTGTTATTAACTAAAGGCAAAATGAAAACAAAGATCAATCAATCAATCAGTAAATAAATATATTTATATATATTTATTAGAAACTGTAATCTCTACATGTATCCACAATCACGATATATATCTATGTAAATTAGTTTTCAAAAGTAAGAGCTATTAAAAAATTTTTTTTATCATTTCAAGACATTTTATTAGTTAAAAAAGAAATTTTTTTTTTTTTTTATTTATTTTTATTTTTATTTTTATTTTTATTTTTTTTTTATTTTTTTTTTTCGCTTGATTTAAATATAGTAATTAAAACAAGTATTCATCACGAATTAATCATCATTTAATATATTTCAACTCGCTGGACGTATTTATTTTAAAAAAGAAAAGAAGAAGAAAAAAAAACGAATATAGTAAAATTTGTCGTTTTAAAAATACACAAAATAGATAACCGGGCGTGGTATTAATTTGCTTTGTAAAAGAGATCATCATCAAATCATTTTTTATCAACAAGTAAAATTTGGTGTTTAGAACAGATATTTATTTGGTATATCAAGCAAAAACTTTCATTATTAATTTTGTTGAATCAAAGGTTGTTTACTCATTTTTTTCAGGAACAAAAAAAAAAAAAGAAGAGAAACATTTCTTTTTGGTGTCGATAAGAGAAAAGTTTACTGTATTTATGACCCAGAACATATTTGAATAGCATATCATATCATTCGTTGTCTGTTTTTTTTTAATTTTTATTTTTATTTTTTTATTTTTTTTTTTCTCTTCTCTTTTAAATGAGTATACAAAAATCATCGGTACAGATAATTCCAATGGATTCATCGTATATATATAAACCGAAAACAGGTCCATTTTTACCGGTGAAAAGAATAGTACATAAATATCGGCCTGTTTTTTCAATAATAACTGTGATAACGTTATTATTGTTAATTTTTAATATTTTCAAGTCATATTATGATAGATTATATTTTCCAGATTTTACCAATACAAGTAATGCTTTTTTCTATGATTTAGGAGAATTTGATGGATTAGAAGATGGATGGCAACATGAAGAAAGAGTTATATTTTGTGTTCCATTAAGAGATGCCGCGTCACATTTACCAATGTTTTTCGGACATATGAAAAATTTATCATATCCACATCATTTGGTTGATTTAGCATTTTTAGTTTCTGATTCTTCAGATGATACAATGATTGTTTTACAAAATCATTTGGAAGAAATTCAAAAAGATCCAAATCCTGATATGAAATTTGGTGAAATTGAAATTTTTCAAAAAGATTTTGGACAAGCAATTGGTCAAAGTTTTAGTGATAGACATGGATTTGCTGCGCAAGGTCCAAGAAGAAAATTAATGGCAAGAGCAAGAAATTGGCTTTCTTCAGTTCTGATTAAACCTTATCATTCATGGGTATATTGGAGAGATGTGGATGTTGAGACTATACCACCAACAATTATTGAAGATTTAATGCATCATAATAAAGATGTAATAGTACCTAACGTTTGGAGACCTTTACCTGATTGGTTAGGTAATCAACAACCTTATGATTTAAATTCATGGCAAGAAAGTGATGGTGGATTACAATTAGCAAATAGTTTAGATGAAGATGATGTCATTGTAGAAGGTTATGTTGAATATGCTACTTGGAGACCACATTTAGCTTATTTAAGAGATTCATATGGTGATCCAGAAATTGAAATGGATTTAGATGGTATTGGAGGAGTTTCAATTTTATCAAAGGCTAAAGTTTTCAGAACAGGACTGCATTTCCCTGCTTTTTCATTTGAAAAACACGCAGAAACTGAAGCTTTTGGTAAAATGTGTAAAAGAATGGGTTATTCTGTTGTTGGTTTACCACATTATGTAATATGGCACATTTATGAACCTTCTTCAGATGATTTGAAACATATGCAATGGATGGCACAAGAAGAAGAAAAAAATAAACAACAAGAAAAAATTAAGCAAACTTATGAGAAATTTTGGAAGCAAGGCTTTGAAGATGTAAGTGATGAATGGAAGTTGGAGAAACCTGGAATTTATAAAAATGCAGATTTAAACAGAGAAAGGAAAATCATAGTAGATTGGGGAGAAGAAGCACCGGGAGAGGAAACCGGTAAAAATATATTAGCTAATTTTGATCCTGAGTTATCTTGAAATTGTTTTATAATCATGATGCATATGTTTGATATTCGGAGTCTTTTTTTTTTTTATTTTTCTTTTATTTTTTTTTTGTTCTTTTTCTTCTTTTCCTTTTTCTTTTTGGCTTAAATTGTTTTTTGTTTTAGTTTTGTTGCTCTTGTCATTTTTTTTCTTTTTTTGTAAAATAGTTCTTGTTCATTTTTTTCGTTCATTATTTTCACTATTCCATTTCTTTCTCTGTTAAAAATTATTGTGGGAGGTTTAGGTAAAAAGTAATCATTTCACAAAAGATTACTAAATACCCTTATTTCTACTCTATCATTAATTTATAAAAAATTTTTATATACCATAAAATAATGCATACAAAGTGTGATAAACTGAACTATTTATTTATACACAATTAAAGTAAAATTATAGCGAGAAAAATATGCAAGTCACTCGTCACCGATTTCTTCAACTGGTTCTTCACTATCAGTTTTATTCTCTTCAATGTTATTCTTCTTTTTCTCTTTTTTCAAAAAAGATAATTTTCTCAACCTTGAACCTGAGCTTTCCTTTGAAGAAAAAGAAGAACCAGCGGCTGTATTAGTAACAGGTGATAATAAGTTTGAGATATCATTATTATTATTATTATTATTATTAGTGTCTGTACTACTTTCTGGAATCCCTGCAGCGCTGTTTGTCTCCATCGCAACTTGACCAGCACCTGAAGTAGGAAGCGATAACGTTAACAGAGGTACTCCTGACATTCCGCTATTACTATTGCCGTTACTAGAATTTGTTGAACTGGATGTGCTTTGAGAATTTCTTTTTGTTCTTCTAAAAAATTTCTTAGAATGAGTTGTGCTAGAATTTGTATTATTCAAATTATGCAATTCATCATTAGTATCTTCTAATTCCTCCGAAATACTTTGTGAGTTTAATGATGGATGTTTTTCATGCTTCATAGGAGAAGAACTACCTCCAAATAAAAACCTTTTTTTCAAGAAAGAAGGAGATGTTGGTTCCCTAATTCCATCATACGATGATTGCAGATGAGACAAAAAGGAATCTTGATTTGAAGATTCTTTCGACAAAGTTGTTGAAGACCCCTTTGTTTGGATTTTTTGAATCGAAGATGACTCATTAGAAGGAGAACTCTTAAATATGGACAATCCGTTATTTGTTTCAACAGATAAAGGATCAGAGCCCAAATGTTGGATATTAATCATTGGACTAGCATTATTACTAGGAGAACTGATGAAATCATCAAAGCTTGGCTGGTTGGCATGATGTGACCTATTATCCATACTCAATAAAGGACTTCCATAACCACTAAGGAAACCGGAAGTATTGCCAACTGTTCCTGCATTGCTGCTCCAAATACTGTTAAAACTGTTGAAACTAGAACTTCTTGCTCTGTTTCCAGAGCCAATTTCTCCTGGAGTGGCAGCAGCACCTAATATTTGATGTCCTAGTCCAGACACACCAAGTTGGATTGGTGATGTCTTAAGTTCCTTTATATTGGTCTCTTGTTGAGCATGATGTTTTGGGGAAGTTTTCTCCTGCAGGGTCCTATTTTGAGCATTATGTGGTGTTTTTTTGGTCATAAAATTAAAAAATTTGGAAGAAGACACAGGATTACTGGATGTGCCATGAACCGAGCCATTGTTATCGGTAGCAAGTGTAGCCGTGGCAGGATTATCTGATGGTTCAGGTATTGCTGAATCAATAGAATTACTAATATCAGTTTTCCTACCAAAGCCAAAAGCTTTCGATAATCTCCTAGGCGAAAAAGCAGAAGGCAGCGATTGTTCAAGATTTGGAAAATGACGCCCATGTACAACAGTATCATTATTATTATTGTTGTTATTGCTGTTATTATTATTATTATTATTATTATTATTATTATTATTATTCATATTATTATGGCCATCACCACCAAAATCATGAGAAGTAATCCCGGTCGATAAACTGCTTCTTTCCGGCGAACCCAATGAATCAAAACCAGAGGAAAATTTATTGGATAGCTCATGTGAAATGTCAGGACTTAAAAATCGAGATTCACCAGAAAAAACGTTGGTTTTATTATTGCCATTATTGCCATTACCTGGTATTTTTGGAGAACCAAGATGCACCGAACCTGCAGATATTACCGAGTCACGGTATTTTGCAGAATTAAGAGAGCTTAATTCGTTTTGTTTGGATAAAGAATTATATTGAGCCGAGTACTCTGATAGTAAGTCATTAGTAGTAGCATTGTTAACTACATTACTATTATTGATTGAGGGATAATTTTGAGCTGTGGAGTATGAATTCACAGAAAATATGCTATCAGCCGGCAAAATTAAACTTGCAGTACCGTTCTTATCCTGTAATTGTGAACCAAAATCAAACATTTCATTATCAGTGTAATTCAACAAAGAATTAGGTAGCATCATATCAACACTTGGCTGAGGCTCAACCTCTTTATTATTGGAAGAAGAAGGTGTCTGAGTATTCAATATATTGTTCAGACTTAAATTCAAAGCACTTTTATGCTGTGAATCTGCAGATGAAACTGCTGGAAATAGCCAGTCACTTGGAAATGTTGTATTTGAACTGTTCTGAAATAGGGACGGTAATGTTTGTTGTTGTTGTTGTTGTTGTTGCAATTGCAATGGCTGCTGCAGGGTTGAATTAGCAGTTACAGCCGATCCAGTACTAGTTGCAGGATTAGCATTAGCATTAGCATTAGCATTACTGTTGTTATTACTTATGACAGATAAGTAATGATCATACTTTGTTTCTACTGGGAAACTTTGGTCATAGCTTCTCTGAAGAGCTTTATTTGCATTATCATTCAGCGAATTAATTAACGAGTTATTTTGTTCTTTTAAAGTTTCATTCAAATTTCTGGCATCAAGGTAACGTTTCTGGTATTTAAGCTGAGCAGCCCTCCACTCTGCTAATAACCGAGAATCTTCAACAATCTCTTTGCTTATTATATCAGCCCATTCTGGAATGATTTCTTTCAAACGTTGCAAAGATATTCCACCATCTTTTTGAACATTCCCATCTCCATCTGTAGATTTTTTCAAAGTTTCAAAAATAGGCATTAACTGAGTTTTCAAAGTTTCCAATTGTTTCCTCCTCAAATTTTTCTTTTTAAAAAATTCTTCCAAATTCTGATTTTCTTGTTGAACTCTAATGATTTCCTGATTTAAATTCAGAATCTCATCTTCTAATTTTTTAAATTCGCCTTCTTCATTTTCAACTAATCCTACATTTGTTTCATGTTTTTGATTTAGAGTAGCTTCAAATTCCTCTAATTCTTTTTTCCGTTGTTCTATTGTTCTTCTTCTGGCCTCCAATGTGGCCTTTGCTTTCTCAATCTTTAATTCAAAATTCATCTTACTATCTTCTAAATAAGTAGTCTCTTGTTTCACTGAGAGACGATTTTTATCTTCCAATTTTTTTCTTTCTCTTAAATCGTTTCTGCTTGAAATCAATATTTGTTGCTGTTCTGCGAAATCAATATCTGATTGCCGCTGCTGTTCAATAACGATACTTAACTCTTCTTGACCTGACTCCAAATAAAACCTTAAATCTTCAATATTAGTTATCTTGTTTGGAGGAGGTGGAGGAACATTGTTTGAATCAGTCTCAATAGTGTTTCCTCTGGATCTCAGATCGTTTGATAATTGCTGTCTAAAAGTATCATGTAGTTTCAAACTATCGTTAAAATCTGTTGATGAATCTAATATAGAATTTAGATCACCTACTATCCCAATATTATTATTCTCATTCGAAGCACATTCTTTATTACCATCATTAACTGCCTTCTTACAAGTCCTCACAAACACAGGACATGACTTTGATCGAAAATGTAAATTATTAAAAGCAACAACATCAATCTGATAATGTGTATTAGGTAAAAGATTAGTTAGCAACACAGAATTTTGATTTCCTTCAAGTCGATATACTTGTAACCCATTCACATAAACCACATAATATCCAAGATGTTTTTTCGAATCCTTTCCATAATTCACCGCTGATAAGGTATTATCTTCTTCTTCACTATCCACTGACGTCGTACTATCCCAGTGTATCGCTACTGAATTTTCTGTTACACTATCGGTCGAAATCTTTGGTATTACAGGAACTGATATTGACAATACCTTGATGATATAATTCGTCGGTAATTTGAATAACAACCAAAGCCTATATATCAACCATACCAATGCCAACGACGGCAACGCTAGTTGCCATATGAACATGATAGATACCTATATATATACAACAATCTTATTTCGATTTAATTGAAAAATTATAACAATAATTAACTGTCCAGATAACTCAGAAAAATTGATATTTTTTCAAAAACAAAAAAAATTTTCGATTTTTTTGTAGTTGCTTGGCAATGAGAAGTTGAAATAATTGAAATTTCCATTGAAACGGGTAGATATATAGAAGGTGTGAAGTGCTGAGTATGATAAGATGACCTTGGTAACAGCTGAGAGACTAGTGAAGCTTTCACAGTATAAGCATTTGCAGAATTCATGGTATTATATTGCTGCTACTGCATTAGCTACTTGTAATCAACCAGAAGAGATTTCTAAAATTTATCATATGGCTTTACAGATGACGAAGAAAGATTTTATTGCTAATGTAGATACTGCAAATGAAGCTATAGAGTTTGGTATGAAGGTTAGGGAAATTAATGCTAGGAATTATGTTCGAACAAGGAAATATCAACTTGATGTACCTATTTTTGATTTATCAAATACTATTTCAAAACCTAATTTTAACCTGAAATTGATAACGTTGAAGACAAAAGAGGCCTTGTTGAAATCAGTGCCCATAGGTGGATTGCCTAAATTTATCAATGCTATGATTGATTTCCATAACTCAGTACCGGAAAATTTACTTTATGACAAAGGTTATGAATCTTGTAGATCATTTATCATTAAGCTGGATTCCATAAAGAAGGAAAGAGAAAAAGGACAAGACTTATGGAATCTTGTTTATGGAAAAATTGCTCAAAAAGTTGCTTCGAATATTTCATATTCCTCAAAAGATTTATGGGAATTTATATTGTATCATGTTTATTCTTCTTTGCTTTCGTATGATAAATATTTAGCCAAAAATGAAACCAGCCTTGTACTTATTGCTTGCTTAATTCCACAGGATGTAAATCCACAATTAAAGGGCCATTTAAGAGGAGCTCTTAATACAGGTTGCACAAGAGAACAAATAGAAAGTGCTAGAGATATGACCATTGAAATCTGTCAGTGGTGTGGTGTAAAATGGAAAGATGAAGTTGCAAATTTAAAGCCAAAGCTATGAGAAAGAAAAAAAAAAAAATAATCACCAATTTCATTAATTCATTCATAATCATTCATCTATTATACACATTTTCAAATTTAAAAAAAAAAAAAAGAATTAGAAATTAAATAAATATATACGCATTGCCATTACTGGGTTAATGGCCATTACTATCACCTATGAATTGTATTGAAAATAAGTAACAATTAACTAAGATTTTTTTCAACTTCTCTATGCTTTCTAAAGAAATTTGACTGTGGAAATATATTTTACCATTACCGTTTAATTTCAACTTTTGATTTTCTGCTAATTTAATTAAGATTCTTCTATCCATTTTCATCTTATCCATATCGATTTCCAAAACATTCGTTGCAACTGGATACTTCAATGCTATTGATTTAGAATTCAAAAAACTTGCAACGTTTTTGGCCAATAAATGTGACTTGCGAATTCTGTTTACTAAACCGTTATAATCATTCAAACATACTAGAGACATTTTAGAATAGATACTAAAATCAATAAAACCTGGTCCGTGTTGTTGTATTTGGAAAAATCTTGCCTTCTTTATATAATCATTATTTCCGACAAGTACTGAACCCATAGTACAAATAGTTGATGAAGCATTCAAGCAAATTGTAACCGATGTAGCAAATTTACAATAATTTTTTATAGGAATGTTACTAACCACAGAAGCGTCCCAAATGTTTGAACCATCGAGATGCACTTTAATACCATTCTTATTGCACCATCTATATATCTTCTTTAATTCATTCAAAGGTAGTACTATACCGTGTCTTGTGCTTTGCAAAAATAAAGCCTTTGTTGGTGGAATACCATTTTCGACTTCATCTGGCGATATATAATGCGAAACCAAATCTTTTAGAGTAAGATATAGACCATTTGATGGCTCAACAGGTTTTAAAACAACTCCTGTCAAATTTCCCAACAATCCGGAATCATTGATGAAAAAATCACATTCTGCGTCACATAATATCGAATGAGGAGGATAATCTAAAAGCGTCCGCAGAGCTATTTGATTAGAAATAGTTGATGATGTGGCAAAAATACCAGATTCCTTCCCTGTGACTTCACAAATTTTTTTAATTAATAATTTTGTATATGAGTCGTAATTACCAGAAATAGTATACGAATGGTTATCAGCCATATAATTTGAGGTAATGGTATTATTAGTAGGCCTACTTATACGATCTGATAAGTTGTTCTCATCAGGATCTTCCCTTTCATCCTCCTCATCATCATCGTCATCATCATCTTCTTCATTATTTTGTTCTCCTAGATTTTGATGTTTCCTTTTATTACGCTGATGCTGCTCTCTTCTTTGATCATTCATCCGTATCTGCTGTTGTTGCTGCTGTTGCTGTTGTTGCTGTTGTTGTTGTTGTTGTTGTTGTAAGCTTTGTCGTCCTATTTGGTCTCTAGTATTGACTATTGATGCATTCAACCCTGCTAGTAACATTTCCTTTGTAGGTTGTAATACCAGATCTGAGCTGAAATCATTAAAAGCTGTATTTATTTCAATCTTGATATTAAGTATATCAGAATAAGGTCTTGATTCTTCATCATTGATAAGAAGTTCATTGATATCGTCTAAACTCAGCAGCGAATTTTGACGATGATGATGTTGCTGATGGAAATTATGGAAAATTGGAGCAATACTCTTATCGTGCAGTATCGACGGAAGCAAATCTACTTCTTGAGTAGAACTATTTGGAGCTCCTCCTACTGTTGTACCCGAAGTTGTTGCCGTACCAGCAGTACTGGTACCAGTACCGGTACCAAAATTCGATACTAAACTATTATGTCCAAATACAGCTTGCTCAATATCTAAAGCATTATTATTATTAATACCATTCAAGGTAATATTGTCATTCGTATTACTATTCGTATTCGAATCAAGAGAATCTTGCTTCCTTATACCATGAGCTGTGGACCTCAAATGTCCACTTAAAGTCCCAGTTCCTTTAGAACGATCAAACATAAATACCCTTCCGCATAATCGACATTTTTCTTCCCTTGTCCGCTTATCTATATCTTGAATAAAATCAAAATAATGATATACCCAACTTCTCCTTTTATTTTCCTTGGGCATGATGGAGAGAGTCCACAGACTAAACCCCAATTGAATCCTTCACAAAGAAACAAAATCTTAAATGTTTAACAAAAGTATTTTAATTATCTTATTATTATTAAATACCGTTCTTTTTTTTTTTTTTTTATTAGCATTTTTATTACTTATATTCGAGAAAACTACAGGATTTAAAATTGATTTTAAAAAGAAGAAGAACAAAAACCAATACAAAACTTTTAATAGTAATAATTATAATAATTTCTATTAAAATATATAATGATATATGATAATTAAATAATAGTTAATAATAACAAATTCCTAGATTCCTACTACCGCCAATTTTCGAGTTATTTTTGTGTCATTTGAAGTTTGATTTAACGATTATTTATGTCGTAAATTCTAGCTGGTGCTGTCAGGTAAAATGGATGTTCTAAAGAATGTAAATAAGTATCGTAAATTGCTTTTTTAACATTTTCAAAACTTTCTTGTGAAATTTGGAAATGGAAAGAGACTCTACAACCCATTTGTTTGACGTTATATTTCTTTGCATTAGCAAGTAATACTTCATTACTCATTTTCATTTTGTTCATATCTAAAAAGACAAAATTTGTATGAACTGGACATTCCAATGCAATATTATTTTCTTCACAAAATTTTCCCAATTCTTTTGCCATTTCATGAGATCTTTTAATCTTTGATAAATTTTGATCAATTGCAATACTTGCCATTCTTGCTAACATACCACCTTGTCTAATACCACCACCATTTTGTTTTTTGAAATGATTAGCTTTGGCAATGAAATCAGGATTTCCAACCAAGACAGAACCAATTGGAGCACCCAATGATTTCGATAAACATAAGGAAACAGAGTCAAAATAAGAACAATATTCTTTTATTGAAATTCCTGTTTCTACAGAAGCATTCCATAATCTTGCACCATCCAAATGTAATTTGACATTATTTTCTTTACACCAAGCAGAGATTCTCTTAATTTCATCCAAAGGAAACAACAATCCATGCAACGTGTTTTCCAAAGAAATAACTTTTGTTGGTGCAGCATGAATATTACCATCATCTGGAATGAAATTATCAATTATATCTTCCAAAGTTAAATGAATCCCATTTGCCGGATGAACAGCAGAAACCATCGCTTGAGACAAAGTAGCCAACCCACCTGCCTCATGCAAATAGACATGACCTCTATAATCACATAATACAGAATGAGGTGGTTGATGTAAATTAGCTCTTAACCCGATTTGATTTGATAAAGTACCAGAAACACAAAACAATCCAGCCTCTTTCCCAGCCAAATCAGCAACCTTCTTTTCAAGATCCAAAGTATCTTTATCCTCCTGGTAAACAGAATCACCTAAACTGGAAACCAAAGCAGCTTCTAACATCTCCTTAGTAGGAACAGTAAAAGTATCACTTCTAAACTCATTATGAGCACGGGTAAACTCCGAACTAGAAGCCATTTTCCTCAATATATTTTAATAAAATACAATACTATATTATCAACAATATTTTGCACAAAATCAAAAAAAAAAATATCTTAAATACAACAAAATTAAAAGATGAAAGAAAAATTTGATTACTTGGTTATTCTTGATATTTAATACTTGATTAGTCACTTGGCTACCCAAAGAAGCTGCTGCAGTTTTTTTTTTTTTTTTTTGAAAAATTTTAGGCCAAAAACAAATAAAAAAAAAAAAAAGAAATTTCTCCAGAAGGAGAAGTATTATATATTTAAGTCAGAAACTTCTCCGGCTACATTGTATTTGTCAGGTTGGCTGTTAGCATTACATATTTATGTAATGCTACTTCTCCACTTTATTGTTCCGAAATGCTTCCCCAATAGCGGAAAAACTTAAAAAAGGAGAAAAAAAATTGAAAAAAATTTTTTTTCCATCTTCTCCGTTTTCCATTTTTCCTCCTCATGAAAAGCTGTTTTGCGGGTAAATCTAGCTGGACTAAACGGCTTCTTCCTGATAGGCTGATGGAGACTTCTTGGTCAAGAGAACAAACAGAAAACAGTGTTGAAACAAGGTCAATAGGAGGAGGCATATGGAGGAGATGCTGATCTTTTCCAGCTAGTCGCAGTTACCAGATAAGATAAGGTAGATCAGATGTAGGTTTGAAAGCAGCTTTATCCGTTTATTTGCGGCTCGATCTTTCTTGAAAGTGACTCTTCTCCATATCTGACTCCGGACATAAAGGAAGAGGTCAATAACAAGTCAACAATGGTGCGGCTTACAGAGTCAGAAGTGAATTTTTTTTTCTTTTTGGAAAATTGTAGTTAGTTTAGTTGTGTTATCTATTATCCATGATATGTTATGATGATGTTCTGAGGAGAATTCGAATATTGTTGATGTGTAAGGCTGGCAGGGCTATTTTTTAGCTTTTTTTTTTTTTTTTTTTTTTATGTATTTTTTTGTTGTTGTTGTCGGAATGGTTTTCCACCTGCGCTGCATTGCCTGCCCAGATAAGGTTATAGTTAAGATTTGAAGTTTTTCATTCAAAAACACACTCTTTATACTATTTAATATATTGTTTGATTGAGAGAGGATACAGAATACAGGCTATTATATCGCTATGGCAGACTCACAGAGTGGTGGAGCTGATGGACATGTGGACGAGAATACTTGTTTGATTTCTCCACAAGCGCAACTGCTATTGTTGGATCATCTTGTAGAGGACGATGTTAATATAGATTCGGATATTTCACCAGAGACAATAAAGGAAAATGGATCGCTAGTAGTACCAGAGAGTTCCCCTCATGGCCGGTACTTGGGATTGTATTCAACCATTATATTGTTTGTTGCTAGAATGGTTGGTTCTGGTATATTTGCAACACCTGGTGGAATCTTTGTAGATTGTTCTGGTTCTCCTTTTCTATTTTTTCTGACATGGTTTATTGGGTTTTTAATTGCATTGTCTGGGTTATGGGTTTATTTGGAATTGGGATCATTTATACCAAGATCAGGAGCTACAAAAGTTTTCCTTGAATTTATGTTTCCTAACCCAAAATTTTTTAGTAGTATGGTATTTGGTTTCTTTACTGTTTTTTTCTCCTTATCTACAACAAATGCAATTGTATTTGGTGAATATATTAGATATGCATTTGGCTGTGAAAATGATGAATTGAAATCCAAGATAACGGGGATCTGCTTAATCTTGTCAGCGGTTTTGTTACATGGTTTTTCAAGAAAAATTGGTATTCTTGTTCAGAATACTATTGGAGGTTTAAAACTAGTGTTACTTGCAATAATGATATTATCTAGTTTTTACGTTTTAATCTTGCCTTCATCTATCACACATTTGGATAACCAATTGAAAAAAGAGAAATTCTTTCAAATACCGCCTTCATTTTCAACTTCTCTATATGCTAGCTCAGTCTTGAAGGCTATATTTAGTTTTGGTGGTTGGACAACAGCTCATACTGTTCAATCTGAAATTATAAATCCAACTAGAACTTTGAAAATTGCAGCACCATTATCACTTTCCATAGTATTTGTCGCATATTTAGCTATGAATCTTTGCTACATGATCGTGTTGCCTCATAAAGATATATTAGAAGGTGGTCAACTTGTTGGCCCCATGTTATTCACCAAATTATTTGGTGAGAAAATAGGACAAAAACTCTTATCTATAATTATATCCATCTGTGCCGCTGGAAATGTATTTGTCGTTGTTTATTCAGATTCAAAGATGACTCAAGAAGTTGCCAGAGAAGGTTTTTTACCTTTCAGTAGATCAATAGCATCTAATTACCCATTCAAGACTCCATTTTTGGCTTTGGTCTTTCATGGATTTATATCATGTGCTGTTATGTTCATTCCAAACTCTGAAAAACAAATCTTTAACTACATTGTCAAAATGCAAATATACCCAAATCAATTATTTCATGCAATTTTGTGCATTGGTTTATTGTTTAAAGTACGTCGGAAATATGACTCAATTTATAAATCACAATTACGAGCTCCAACAATTTTTGTATGGTTTTGTCTTGTAAGTTCCCTGTCAATTGTCATGGGACCTTTCCTAAGTGGAGTAGATTCTGCAAATTCTGGTTATGCTATAGTTGGTCTCAGCGTATTATTTCTTGGTGTTTTGTACTGGCTAGTATATGTACGGATAATTCCTAAATTTTACGATTTTTCATACATCAGAATATTTGATAGTTTGCCTTTTGATGGTTTAAGAGTGAAAAAATGGGTTAAAGTTTACAATCAAAAGGATATTGGTGAAATTGTTGCATGATTAAAATATATAAATTTTATCCGCTTTGTATTAAAAATTCTTATACACAATAGTCTTACATTATCTAGTAAAATTAAAATTGAAAACTCACATTATCGACACAATAGAAGTTCCATCTTGAAATCTTGTTCTGAAAACCCTATTCGCATTGGTGTACATACCTTCTTTCAAACTAACAACAATAAACTGAGAACCCTTAAATCTAGTCTTGATTATGTGACCTATATTTTGAGTATGACTTAAATCCAACGCAGCATCAACTTCATCTAAGATATACATTGGAGCAGGTTTAAACTGTAACAAGGCCAAAATCAATGATAAAGCAATTAACGATCTCTGACCACCTGATAACTCGACCAAACTCTCTTTCCAAACTTTACCTAATTTTACTTTAACTTCTAAACCATCTGAAACTTCTTTATTTTCAGGAGGAACCAATTTAGCAAAGGAATTAGGTAACAAGTCAGCAAATATACTTCCAAAATCCGCAGAAACTTTCTCCCATGTTTTCAACAATGTCGACTTTTTATAATCATTCAAGGTATGAATAGTTTCTTCTATTTTGGATTTATCTTTCTCAATGGTTTTTATCATGTGTTTTAGCGATGCTTCTTGCTTTTCAACACGATCTATTGTGCTCATAATATTTGCGTTTACTTTTCTTTTCATCCCCTGATATCTATTTTCTAATTGATGAACTCTTTCGTAACATTCTTCAAGGTTGATATTTGGATATTGCTCCAAAACGTTATTTAAAGAATCCTGGTCTTTAATCCACTCGTTTTCTTCAATTATTTTTTCTAAATGCTGCTTTATGCTATTATTCAGAGATGACATTTTCGACAATTCATGTTCCAATTTCTGGATTTCCAATCCTTTATCATTATGAGAGTTTGTTTTTAACTTTAAAACCTCTGTTAATTCATTCAATTCATCATCTATCCCTAGCAAAGTTGCCTTTTCTGATTCCAATTGTAATTTTATTGAATTCAAAACCTCATTTTTCTCTTCAATTTCCTTTTGAGTTTCCTTCTGATGTTTGCTCAAATTTTTCAAATTCAAATTTATTTCTCCAACAGAATTTTCAAAGCTAACCAAATCGTTATCAATCTGTTCTTTTTCGACATTTAATGACTCATAGTCTTCAAATTTTTGGTCCGCATCGGCCTCTAGTTTAGATATATCATTTCTCAACAACTCAACTTCTTTTTTCAATTGCTTCAACTTAGATCCTTTATTAGAATCAAATTCTTTCATATCTTTCTGAGTTTGAGCTATCTCAAGTTCAAACTTCTCTACAAATTGTTCTTGTTCTTCGATGCTTTTATTCAACTCTATGATTTCATTTTCGTTTCTTTCATTTTTTTTCAATATAACTGTAGCAGGATTTGACTCTAAATTTTTTTCAAGGATTTTCAACTGATGCTCTGAAAGATTCTTTTTTTGCTGAATCTCTTTTGTCTTTTCGTATAGCTCTTGCTCCTTTTTTAACAGGCTATAAACATTATCTAATTCCTGTTTGACTTGATTTAATTTCTTTTCAATCTTGTTGTACTGCTGAATCGTTGATAATAGTGTACCTCCATTCTTACGGGAGCCACCAGATAAAGTACCATTTGGGTCATAAATATCACCTTGCAAAGTAACTGAAGTAGTTTTAATATTCGGGTGAAAAGTGACCTGCTTGGCTGAATCAGCATCATGACAAATCAACTTGCTCCCAAATATAAACTCCATTGCCTTTGAAACTTCTTGCTCATAACCAATTAAGTTCAATGCCAATTCAACTTTCCCTGGACATAATGATTTTGCTAACGCCAAACTTTTAGAGTCAAGAGTTTTTGCAGAAATTTTATTTAAAGGAATAATTGTGACTCTTTTACGTAACTGACCTTTTTCTAATAACTGAGCACCTATGGCTTCTGTGTCAACAACAACATTGTATAAGCGACCACCTGCACATACTTCTAAAGCTGTTGAAGAATTAAGGTTGTCCTCTGAAACAGAAAATAATTGGGCAGCTATTCCCTTGACCGATTTTCTATCGAAATTAGGCGTAGGATTTGAATAAGAAAATTCCAAGTTAGAAGTTCTTCTCTTTAGTTGTTCTAGTTCATTATTAAGTTGTTGAAACTCTTTTTGTAAGATAGATTCTTGATATTTCAAGTTTTTCATATTTTCAGAATCATAACCTAATCCGGATAATTTAGATAAAATAGCTTCATGATTTTCTCTTTCATTTTGTAACTCTTCTAAAGTCTGCTTATTTTCCTGTTTAGCTTTCTCCAATTTTGGTTTATCTTTTTGAATTTCTGCCCTCAAATGTTGTTGTTTTATTTTACTTTGTTCAATTTTAACCTTACAATTTGCTAAATTTTTTCTAGCTTCTTGTAATTGGGAAATATATCCACCATCAGATGAACCTTTAGAATTAAGACCAGTTGATAAAGTTGATAACAATTCTTCTTTTTTGATTAATTCATGCTTCAAATCATCTAATTTTTTTTTGGAAGAAATATGTTCTTGATGCAATTTTTCTAGATGTCCAACTTTGCTTTCGGAAAGTTTTTTATTTTCTTCAATTTGTTTTTCCAAATTCAGTAATTTAGTTCTTTCTTCATTAATATTTTCTCTTTTCAAATCTAAGGAAGTTGATAATCTAGTAATTTCTTTTTGAATTTCTGTTTCAGATTTTTCTAGGTCTCTCACAGTGCCTTCTTTCTTTAGTTCAGCTTCTTTTCTTTCCTTTATCTTGGATAGATCTTCGTGTAACGAACTTATTTCAGCACCCAATTTCTCAATATCATTTTTAAGATCTGAGTAATAATCTTGTTTTTCTTTTAATATTCCAGAATGTTTAGCATTTCTAGTATTATAAATATTAAAATCATGTGCGGCAACAGCTCTTTTCAAATTTTCTAATTCAGATTGAGTTGTTTGAAAATCAATAAACACTTTTTTATCATTTCTTAATCTTTCAAGCTTTGGTTCAATCTCTTCTTGTAACAACGTTGTAATCTCATGTAATTTAATATCTTTTTTTGCCATTGTCTTTTGAGCTTTTTCTCTTCTATCCTCATACATCTTTGTTCCAGCAGCTTCTTCAATCAATGCTAAGATTTCCTGTGGCTTCATATTTAAAACTTTTGTAATTTTACCTTGCATGATCAAGAAATTTGGATTATTAATATTTAATTGAACACTTTGAAATAATTGTAATACATTAGCCTGTTGAGCTCTATGACCATTTACAAGATATTTCGATATCCCACCAAGCGCTATTTGTCTAGTGACACTGATCTTATTATGAGACTCAAACCCTATTGGAGACTTTGATTTATCTGTATTATCAAACACAATAGTTACACTTGCTTTGGTAACTCCTGCTTGACCTCTTTTATATATTAAATCTTGTAAATTCGAAGCTCTAACCGTTGCCATCGAAGAAATACCCAAGACAAAACAGATCGCGTCTAAAATATTGGATTTTCCTGAACCGTTCAATCCAGTAATAGCATTAAACAGTGGGTCCCATTGGGATACCACTGTTCTAGTTGCATACGATTTGAATCCATCAATAATTAATTCCTCAACCTTCATTCGCCCAGAAATTTAACTCTTTTCTTATTTTTTTTTTAATTTTTATTTTTCAAAACAAAATAAATAAATATAACCGAGCTTAATCCATTAATTTCAAATCCAACAATCCAAATCACTAGGATCCGCAGTCAATATCGATCAATCTCTTTTATTTCCCTTGTTTAATTAGTTGTTTTGTTTATTGTTTATCTTTTAAACGCGGTTACAAATCATCTTTTCCATCTCAAAATTTAGGTCGTGTGAAAATTGACAAATTTTGTTTTTCATTTTCTCAAATCATCACCAAATTGAGAAATGTGAAGGCTAACTGATGGAAGTCACCTTGGGTTTGGGCGGATCTTTAAATTTAATCAATGTTTTTTTTTTTTTTTTTATGTTTATTTCTGATAAGTTATACCAATTGCTTTTAGGTCAATCAGAGGTTGAAGATATTACAGTTTTATTTGAAGTTATAATTGTTGATCGGTGAGGTTGTTGGTAATTTGTGTTTTTTTTTCTGCTTTTTTTTTTTTTTTTTTGATTTTTAATTCCTTTCGTCATTTCGTTGTACCTTTACCATTTTTGTCTTTTAGAAACATTTTACTGGATCAAGATCAATTTCAATCAAAAAAAAAAAGTGATTCGGATATTTTCATTTTTTCTTTAGTATTTATTCTTATCGACGTATTATTTATTGGGAATTTGCATTAGGGGTACCTATAATTGGATTTTTTTCCAACGTTTAATAATTGAAGATGGATTATATAAAAGTTGCCAAAGTTGAGGATGTGATACTCTATAAAAAAGGTTTTTCTATAAATGGGTCCTTGCATCTTACAACGCATCATTTGATATTTACATTGCCTCCACCTTCTGAAGATGAACCTTCAAAAGGTTCCAGGGAATTATGGCTATGCTATCCGATGATTGAAAAAGTTGAATTCAAATTGGGGTCATCATTATTATGCCTACAAGAAAATGGTTTATCCAATTCGACGTCATTTACAGATGAAAACAAAAGTGAAGTGAAATTATACGATGGTGCTAATATAAGGATAAAATGTAGGGATTTCACATATTTAGCATTTGATTTCCCCAATGTCAAACAGTGTAATGATGTATTTGAAAGTATGATGAAATTAACATGTTTGAATGTTATTGAAAAAGTTTATGCATTTATATATACCCCATTGAAAATTGAATTGCCTTATGATGGATGGAAAATGTATAATCCAATCGATGAATTTAAAAGACAAGGTATTATTAATTGGAGAATTACCAATATTAATGAAAATTATCGTTTTTGTGAATCTTATCCTGGTTTATTATTAATACCATCGACTATTTCAGATAATGTTTTAAAACATGCTGCAAAGTTTAGATCAAAAAATAGAGTTCCAGTATTAACTTATTATTATAAGAAAAATGGTTGCTCGATTACCAGGTGTGCACAACCATTGGTGGGTTTAAAACAATCAAGATCTTTCCAAGATGAAAAATTAATTCAAGAAATTTTTAGAACAAATAATAATCAGTCAAATAAAAACTTGATAGTAGATGCAAGACCTTTGACAAATGCAATGGTTCAAACTGCTTTAGGTGCTGGCACCGAAAATATGGATAACTATAAAAATTATTGCAAAAAAGTTTTTTTAGGAATTGATAATATTCATGTTATGAGAGAAAGTTTAGCAAAAGTGACAGATGCTTTAAAAGATGGCGATATTTCAAAAACACTGCAGCAAAATCCTAACAAAGAACAACTAATTAAATCTGAATGGTTGAAACATATTTCAACATTGCTTTCAGGAGTGGATATATTGATCAAGACAATACATTTGAATAATAACCATTTGCTAATACACTGTTCTGATGGATGGGATAGAACCTCTCAACTTAGTTCATTGGTACAATTATGTATTGACCCATATTTTAGAACAATTGATGGATTTATTGTTCTTGTTGAAAAAGATTGGCTTTCATTTGGTCATAGATTTAATGAGAGATGTGGATTCTTACAAACAGAAACAAAATTTGTAAATAATTCAGAATATCAACCTAACTCGTCCAATCAAGCTCAACAATATATAAATCAAGTTTCAAATCATTTCAAGCTGCGGAAGCATTTGAAGTATACGTCTCCCATTTTCCATCAATTTCTTGATTGTGTTTATCAATTGATTAGACAATACCCAGATAGATTTGAATTTAATGAAAGATTTTTAAGAAGGATATTATATCATTTGTATTCTTGCCAATATGGAACTTTCCTATATGATTCCGAATATGAAAGAAAATCAGTCAATTTAGACCAAAGAACAAGATCAGTATGGGATTATTTCAAAGCAAGACAAATGGATTTTACAAATCAAAACTTTAAAAGAGATAATGACAACATTGATGATGTATTATATCCAAAGATAAGTAATGTAGAATGGTGGCATCAATTGTTTCAAATCAGTGCAAGCATCAATTTTCCAACAGCTACAACGTTTTCTTTGGATTCTGTGAGGACAAAGCTGACACCTTCTAAACTGGAAAGTAATGATAGTACTTCAAACGGTGACCATGGCAATACTAGAAATAACAATATCAATGACTTGACATTACAAAATTTGACACATAAAGCTGGCGAATTAGAAGAAAGTTCGAGTCAAACAGGGGCGAATTCAAAGGAGGAAGAGGAGAAAGGGGAGGAAGAGAATGAAAAGTTGGATGATGAACAAAATAAAGATGACAATCAGGAAATATTGAAGGAAGCCAGCGTTATTGAAGGTATAACTGATGAAAACGGAAATGTAATAATGAATAAGCTTCAAATTGAAGAGTTGGTTAAAGAAGCTGCTAGTAAATTAAGTTTATGAACGGAATGTAGCCTACTTACATATAGATGTAATTCTTAATATACGGGAATTGAAGCTTTGGAACATACTAAACAAAAAGCGTTAAGTCGTATTATTTGGTAGTATTGATTTTTTTAAAAATTCTCAAAATTTTGTATGGAGATACCTGCATATGCAGAAATTTTTCATTTTAGGGGAACACATATAAAGGGGAACGTAAAAGATAATCTGTAAAGTAAAAGATTTATATAGTTAGAAGTTCCCAACTATTTATACATACAACTATATAACCTTTCGGTTGTACTCTCTTATTTTTAATTTTTTTTTTTTTTTGGTCTGTAAAGCTATTTGTATTTCTACCTAAAAATTGTGTTTTCTTTTTTTTTTTGAAGATAATTCTGTTTTAAATTCTCACTTATTTTAACGAATACCTATTTGATATCTTTAATGTTTGAGTTATCTGTATATTTTTTAACCCGCTAAGACGCAAGATGATGTCCAGCTTAGCCATACATTATTTTAGACAAAGAGATCCAGATAAAAGGTTTAAGCCCCGAATTACGCGCGAACGTTATGCTTCTCATGATTGTGGATTCTCACGACAAGAAATTATTCTTCATCAACATGTACTTGGGTCTTCCTATAAAACCAAAGTCAAGCTAAACTGGAGCAAATTCGACAATATTTTTCAAAAATTATTTGAAAATCAATTAAAAATAGATTTAACATTATATTCTGTGGAAAATGCCAAAAAATTAACAAAAGTTAAATCGGAAAGTACTGTTTCTCTTAAAAGCAACATTGTCAATTTATTGAGTAACGCAAATAGACCATTAAGATTTAGTCGCGAACATAAAGTTGCAAAATATCAATATGGTTTGAAGAATTACAGAGATTTTCGTTCCAAACTTGATGGCATTAATAGTATCCCAATTACTGGTTTTACATTCTACGCTTCATTTGACATCAAAAAAGGTATTAAAACTCACCTCATCAGAACTTTCACTTCTGATAACGATGAAGAAATGCTTTATTATTATGATGAATTGATGAAATTTTTCAATAAATTTCTTTTGGCCAACTTCTGGAAGTTAGTTCATACTTATAAGAAAAAAGTTGACATTTCATATGTAGAAAACAAAGAAGAAACCTTTAAAAAAGGTGATTTAGTATTTCTTGTTAATGGTAATTCATTATTGAATATTAGCAATAAAATAGTCAAAGAACGTTAATAATAGTTCTTAAATAGTGTGATCAAAAATTTAGGATTCATGCGATCCATTAAAGATTTATATGCATCAGTCATTAAATATCGGTAAAATTTATGCACCGATCGGTGAAAATTTTGCGGGATTTTGTTTCTATGCAAGGGTTTCAGCCGTTCTTGACTGATAACGATTATAAAATGAACCCTTCCAACTTGTTATATAAAGGTCTTGTTATTTAATGAAATTATACCAGTTCTTGAATCCAAGGACATTGTAGCCAGTAATCTAATTATCATTTGTGTCTATAAACATTTTTCAGAAACTGTTGTTTGTTTGTTCTGTTAAAAATTTGAAATGACATCGGCATCGGTATCGGTAAAAAATGTAACCGACATGCACGTAAGCCGTCCAATTTTTTCTCTTCCTCATCGAATGTATAAAAAGGGTCCAGTTTCAAGTCATCGTTATTTAATTAATAATTTCTTCTCTTCTCATAGTTATTTGAGTAAACGATTATGTCAACAGAAATAAATAACAATAGTGATTTAAACTCAGTCGATTCTAGAGACACTTCTGGAATGGAAGATGAAATGGTTAATGAAGTTGAGGCTTATAGCCATGCTGAAGAAAATGTGCGGCCGTTAGAAAGAGATCTGAAGGAAGATACCAGTATAGCTGGAAGGACAAGATCACATGCTTCTGAAATTCTTCGTTCATTAACACATCAAGATAACGAGGATGAGCTGGAATTATATAAGATGGTTTCTAATAATGCAGGTGTACAAAAAATATATTCGCGTTTGGAAAGCGAATATGGTAGGACTGGACCTTTGGAAGAACCAATCGATTTAGAAAGAATAGAGACTAAGCCTGATCCCAAGTCAACTTTCCACGAAGAAGATGAATGGAAATATCCTATTGATGAAGAAACAGGACTTAGACTTGTTGAATTTGTTGTAGGCGATAAAGCTGATCCGAGAAACTGGAAAAAAAGTAAGAAATGGTTTGTAACAATTTTATTGGGATGTATTTGTTTCAACGTTGCATTTGCCTCTGCAGTGGTTACAGGTGATATAGATGGTCCAATGGCAACTTTCGGAGTTAGTGAGGAAGTTGTAATTTTAACTGTTACGTTGTTGGTTCTTGGATTTGGATTTGGTCCATTATTATTTTCTCCATTATCTGAAGAATTGGGAAGATCTCTGATTTATTTTTCAACTTTATTTCTTGCTTCAATTTTCATTATTCCATGTGCCGTAGCCAAAAACATTGGGACTTTACTTGTTTTCAGACTCCTAGATGGTATTGCATTTAGTGCACCAATGACTTTAATTGGTGGTTCTTTGGCTGATATGTGGGTCAACAAAGAACGTGGTACTGCAATGGCTCTTTTCTCTGCTGCACCATTTCTTGGTCCTTGTATTGGCCCTTTGGTAGGTGGTTTTATTGGTCAATACGCTGGGCATAGTGCTTCGACGTCTCCTGTCTCCGACTATAACGTCGGATGGAGATGGATTTATTGGGTTATGTTTATTTTCACATTTTGCTTATATATATTCACGGTAGTAGTGTTACCAGAAACACATCATACTACTATTTTGAAAAGAAGAGCTAAAAAATTAAGGAAATTAACAAAAGATAACAAGTATCGCGCAGTTGCAGAGTTAAAGATTAGAAGTAATAAGGAAATCATAAAAGAAACTTTGAAAAGACCATTACTTTTATTATCTGAAGTAATTGTTTTCTTAATCACATTATATATGTCAGTCATTTATGGGTTGTTATACATGTTTTTTTTTGCATATCCAGTTGTTTTTGGCGAAGGTAAAGGCTGGTCAGATGCCAAGATTGGGTTAACTTTTATTCCAATTGCTTGCGGAGTCATTCTGGGAACAATACTGGCTCCATTCGTCAATGAAGATTATAATAAAAGAGCACAGAAATACTTTGATAGAGGAGAGTTACCACCACCAGAGCTACGTTTGATTCCAATGATGATTGGATGTTGGTTTGTACCTATCGGTTTGTTCATATTTGCATGGACTTCATATCCAACAGTATCTTGTTGGGGTCCAATTATTGCTGGATTTCCAGCAGGCCTGGGTTTTGTATTATTATACAACCCGGCAAATAATTATATAGTTGATTCTTATCAACATTTTGCAGCATCTGCTCTTGCAGCAAAGACTTTTGTAAGGTCTGTTTGGGGTGCATCGGTCGTCTTATTCACCGTACAAATGTATCACAGATTGGGTTATCAATGGGCAACATCTTTAATGGCATTCATTAGTTTGGCCTGCTGTGCTATCCCATATTTGTTCTTCATTTATGGAGCATCTGTTAGAAGAAAAAGTAAGTATGCTTATTCACCTTCTATTGATGATAAGGTTCAAAAGAGTGTTACAGAAACTGTATCAAGTCATAATTCGTCTTATACAAAAGGAGAAAATAATAGCATTGCATAAAATTTTCAAAAACTAATTGATTTTCTTGCTTGCTACTTTAATGATCATTTTATAAATCAATAAATAATATGAAACTTTAATTTTAATAAATTTAATACCATTATAACAACTTGTAGAAGAGTAGTAAATTCTTGAATACTTAGTTAGCTACTTAACTCTTTATAAATAGACGGGTAAAATTTATCATCAGAGGCTGTAGAAATTTTTCACCTTAAAAAGATTATTATTATGTAAATGAATAGTAAGATCTAGTTATTAATCTAGAGAAAACCTTTGTTAAAGCTAGACTGTTTCGATTAGAAGGATCTATTAGAGAAACAGAAATGACAGTAGCAGATATACAGAGTTCTCCTCTGGTAGTAGTTGCTGATACCAATATACAGTCTGAAAAATGCCCGCCAACAAAAGTAACTGCTGATGCTGATGGTACTAACAACCACAGTAAGAAACAAACTGAAGAAACAGAAACTCCAAGGGATGAAAAAAAAGATAAACTCAATAATGAGAGCAGTATATTGGATAAGTATAGTTACGGGACCGACGAAGAAGAAGAAGAAGATGAAGAAGAAAATCATGCGGGTTGTTCCTGCTGTAATTATGGACTTATAGGACAATAAAATACTTTTCACTAAAAATAATAATAAAGCTATACATATATCCTGATACTTCTCTCAGAGTTTGTAGGTTACTTAATGTCTATATCTTAAATTTACACCATTCATCCAAACTAGAATTTGGTTGTTGAAGTTGATCATTCCTGAATGGAGACCCCTTAAAATGTGGTAGTGTAGGAAAACCATAATACCTTTATCGACATCAATAGCAAAAGACGAACGAAGGACTTTTTAAAACAAGTTATATATTTTACTAATTAGATATTTGAAACTATTCAATTGATAGATAAATTATTGCGATTTTAACTTACTCAGTCAATCAATCGAAAACTTTATAAAATGTCAGATTACGTTGGACAAGCTCAACAAATTTTAGGTCAACTTGATAAGGTATGTTTTTTTTTTGTTTGTTTCATTGCTTTAATGAAGTTTTGTATTCAAAAAGTAATTGTGAAATTCATATACTAACTAAACTGATTATTTATCTCAATTTGATTAATATTTAGCAATTTGCGGGCTTTAAACTTTTAGATCAGTTTGAAAGTAGTACCAAGTTACCAAGATCATATGCGGTTTTAGGTACCGGTGTCTTTTACTTTTTCTTGATCTTTTTAAACGTTGGTGGTATTGGACAATTATTATCAAATATTGCTGGTTTCGTTATTCCTGGTTATTATTCATTAGTTGCTTTGGAGACCAGAACTTCGTCAGATGATACTCAATTGCTAACGTATTGGGTTGTATTTGCGTTTTTAAATGTCATTGAATTCTGGTCAAAGGCACTTTTATACTGGGTCCCATTATATTGGTTTGTTAAAACCATTTTATTATTGTGGTTAGCATTGCCACAATTTGGCGGTGCAAATATCATTTATGGTAGCTTTATCAAACCTTTCTCACAAAAATACATCTTGGGCAAGAAGGGTATTGCTGATGATGTTATTAACAAAGTTAATGAAGCTTCAAAAGGAAAATCTTCTGGTGTCGAGCTTCACTAAAGATGGAGGACAAAAATCTCGAGTGATATTTTTTAAACTGATTGAGTATATTTGTAAATCTTTTATTATCTTTTTTACTTTTTACTTTTTATCTTCTTGTATGTGGGACTTTATAAGACAGATTATAACTTGTGCCAAACCAATTTTAAAAGTTTGTCATAAAAACTTGTGATCTATTAATTTTTTTTTTTTTTCAACTTATATTTTCTTCGTTTAAATTGGTACAGTTTTTCTTTTTTATTTTTATTTTATGAATACGCTTTCAATTGTGGTGATGGGTGATTTATATATATATCTTACCAAATATATTATTAAGTAAATGAGAAATTGTAGACATTTAAAAAATTTAGATACTAAAATTTGTTAGAAATTAAGGAAGTTTAGGGTCAACTAATTAACTAATTAAGGATAACATTTCTTCTATTAAGTTAATGAGAAAAGAAAAAAGTACGATTTGAAAAATAAAGAAAAAAAAAAAAGTACAAAAACATATTAGACAGTTATTTTTTTTCAAAACTTTTCAATGAATTTATAGAGTAGCAGAAAACCCATTAAAATCAAACTGTTCATCCCTTTGACCATCACCATTCACATTATAAGAAACCTTAACACGCAACTTTAGCTTTCCTCCAGGCTTACCACTAATATTCAATGACTGTGAGATAAAACCACCTTTTGATCTAATACTATTTTCATTCATTGGTGAAATTTGCAATTTCTGAGATTTAGGTACAGCTACCAAAAAATTAAAATTTGTCAAAGAAGCTGGTGTATTTGATACAATGTAAGATTCAATAATGGCATGGGAGTTACCAATTTCTTTTGGTAAAAATGAAATGGTGATATAAGGTGATGAATATGCTTCTAACAAATTGGAAGGCAATTCCTTCTCTTCAAACGGTGTCAGTATTGTAGAAGATATAGGAATTGATGAAAACAGATCTATTGCAGATGATTGTTGAGTAGAAGTATTCGATGGAAATAAATCAAGAATTGCATTCGAGTTTGTTTGCAGAATTGTCGGAGCAGAATTGTTTCCTGGTGTATTACCAAAAATATCTGATAATAAATCAACTGTATTTTCCTTTTGTAAATTTTTCTGGTTATCATTTGACAGATTTGAAACATCATCTGATCCCATCAAATCTAACAATAAATCATTTGTATTATTACTAGAACCTGAAGATTTTGCAAACTTATTATTAGCACTTAAACTATTTCCTCTTTGCAATGTAATAGCTTCATGTTTCTTAATAGGTGGAGCTGGCATTTTCTCTAATAAACCTTTCTTTAAAGTAATTGGTTGGGCAAAAATTTCCAAATATTCCATTGATCTAATCTGAATTTCTAAATTGATATCATTTGATTTGGAAATAAGAATTTGCCTTAATTTTTCTATTTCTGATGCATCTTTAAATTTAATCGATAATTTCAAAGATGCAGTTAAGATATATAAAATCAAATTATCGGACTTTGACAGGTCCTTATAAGTTGATGTAGAATTTAAGAAACTTGTCAATAAATTTACAATTGATGATTCTGTGATTTGTTTTGGTTGCTTGTTTTCATCTTCAAACGTGGAATTAATGAGAAGCTCTCCATATTCGCCAAGACACCAACTGCAAATCAAATTCAAACCATATTGTTTGGTGTCAAGTAAACTTAATTGGTAAAGCTTCAAGACAATATGCTTTGATAATTCATAATCCTGATTTTGCATTATTGAAGCTAAAATATTTGAAATAATATCACTTGTTACATAGTTACCAGCAGATTTTAACATTTTTATTAAAGTTTCAAAATGCCACTTTGGATTTGGAGAATATTTGTCACATGATAAAGTTAACTGACCAGTAATATATGATTTCAATTCATTATCAGAATTTTCTAAAAAAATTAATATTTCTTTTGCAATTACTCTAATATTTTGTTCATTTAAAATTCCAAAAGATAATTCCAATGCTCTTCTTCTTATTGATATATCAGCATCTTGTAAACATGATACAATAGTAGAACGGTGACGTTGAACTGCTTGAGGTTCATAGCTAATAACTGTTAATAAAGTATTCAAAGCAACATATTTAGTATTATTGTCCTTTGCCGATAAGAAACGACCTAAAATATTAACTCCTAATACTCTTAAGGAAGGTTCTGAATTAATGTGGAAAATAGTTTTAACTGCCTCATATAAAATGGCATGACCTGAATTTTTAGATGAATCTATCTTTGATGCAATTTGAGTTAATAAATCGTTAAACAATTCTAAGTTTGAATTTGTATCTTCAATATCTTCAAATAATAATCTTAAAGTTAATAATAATGAACAAAATAAAAAAGGATCTGGTATTCCATTAACATCATATTCAGGAGAATAACCTACTGTTAATAAATTTTTCAAATGTTGTAAAACTTTCAGGGTTAGATTTTTCACCAAATAATCATGAGAAGATTCATCAACTTCATAAATAGTTTGAATTAATTTTAAAACACCCAACAAAGAACCATGATTTTTATTATTAATCAAAGAATTTAATTTTGGTAAAAAAATCTCACTCAAATCAGGAGATTTCTCAACACATCTCGAGGCAACCATTGCTGATTTTCTTCTTAAGAACGGATTCTCAGATTGAATGATCTTTTCTATATCTTGATATAAATCTCTAGCCAAAGCTGGAGAAGCAATATTACCTAGAGTTGTTAATGCCAAACCAACAACAAATTGATTTGGATGGTTTAAATCGATATTCAACGAATTTGTCAACAACGTCAACACCTCCTGGTTCTCATCCAATAATAATGACGCCGCCATATACCCAAGTTTCTTATCTTTAAATTGATTAGACGCCAATAACTTTATACATTCCACTTGACCAAAATGTGTTGGCTCCCCCAATATGTAAAGATACAACAATTTCGAAATAAGAACCCTCCTTGAGTTATGATCCAAATTAACATCTCGAAAAGAAGTCCTAATCTTAGCACTTTCTTTTCTTATTATCGATCTTTCATCAGCTATTGTCTTGGCAGCTCTAACCGACTTGATGAACGATTTCAACGAACTAACCATTATCACCTCACCTTACGCCGTATTCCTTTTTTCTTTTTTCTCTTTTTTTTTTTTCTCTTCCCGTTCTTCTTTGAAATAACCGCCCAAGATTCAATTCCTCAAAAGCACCCGAAAGATCAATTGATCACGTCTATCTATATATTTAATAAATATATATATATATATGTATATATAGAAGTTACCAATAACCCTTTTCTTTTCTTCTTTACAACAAATAGAGAAACCAACACACAGCTATTTCATTGGATTTCTTGTCGCAAAACGCACTACCAATTTTCTTTTTTTCCCCCAAAAAAAAAAGAACAAAAAAAAAAAAAAGAAATTTAAAGTTTTTATAATAAGATTCAATACACTTCCGTAACGGAGAAATAATTTTTTTTTTTGATTTCATAAACTTCTCCCAAGTGTTCCTTCAAGGAGAAGTAAAGTTTCCTGAAATTCTCCCTCTTCGATGCCTGCAGTAAAATGATATCACCTATCACCCTTTTTTTATAGTAAATTATAGGAGATACCGTAAACTACTTTAATTTAATCTCTCTTTCTCTTTCTCTCTCTCTTTTTTTTTATATAAAAATTTTTAAACACTTATTTAAAAGATTTATTAACTTTGTAGTATTTGGGGGTTCATTTCTCTTGTTTTGTTTTATTGGATATATCTATAAATTTTTTTTGATTTTTTTATTTTCTTTTTTTTTTTTTTTTGGGTTTAAATATAAAAAAGAAAAAAAAAAAATTAATGTTTTTGATTAGGTTAGGTTGATTACTTATTCAGTTCTTATTAATACATTTACTTTCATTTTTTATATTTTTTTTTTATTTTTTTTTATTTTTTTTGATTCTTTGTCTTTTGTTTTTTTTTTTATTACTTGAATCATATTGAAATGCCATTTCGTTTACAAATACCTTTAGCGCCGGGTGTTACGCAATCAAGTAGTTTGGAATCAAGTAGAAATGAAAAGAGCCGCCGTCGTGCTTCATCTACGAATAGTAGAAGAGTTAGAAGATCATCAGAATCAGGGTCCCTTATACTTGGGAATTTGGGTAGTATGAATGGAAGCAAGACAAGTGTTAAAGAAATGTTACAAAGTTCGTTATCTCCTCTGGGAGCGCCTTCAATAATTATTAATGGTGGGCAACAACAAGAAACTTTTTTCCAAAAACCAAGATCAAGTTCATTTAACCAGGTGATAAGAAGAAAATTATCTATAGCTGGAGGAACTGGTGGCAATAGTGATAACCAGGATAATGATGCTCTTTTTGTATCACCAAGACTTAGAGCAGATAGTTTTTCAAGTGATAGCCGCTCTATGAGATCTCGGTCCAACTCTTTATCAGCTCAACAAAGTAATACTATTGAAAGTATAGCAAGCAACTCAAGTAGTATGTTACAATATGATTTAAGACATGCATCAAAATACAACGAATTATTGTTATCTTTTTTGCAAAGTCAAGGATTAGGACCGCCTATAAGGTTAGGTTTGAATGGTCATAATAGACAACAACAACAACATCAACAACATTTTAGACCTTTTTCCAAAAATTCTAATAATAAATCACTGGAAATTTATTTGGCAAGTACAGGGGATATTTTATTCTTACCTTATGTTTCATCAAAGAAATTTCATGCAGATGGAGAAATTTCAGATGAAATTGTTGATGATGAATATGAAGATCAGTACGATAACTATAATGATAATATAACAGATAGTGATAGTCATGGAGAAAATAGAGCTCGTAGTCCAGCACAAACTTCAACTAATTCTGATAATGCGCTAATTCATACATTTTGTGTCATCATTAAGATAAATAAGCAACAAATGTTGAACCCAATAGTGAAAGTTAAGCTTGAAAGTCATTGTCATATTGAATGGGTAAATGGTATTCCAAAATCAAATGATCCTAATACTTTAATGTTTTATGAAGATTATAAAATAAGTAAAGATATTAACTGGGATTTAAATTTAAGTGAGTCGGATTGTTTCATACCTTTTAAGGAAAAATCAAGTGATTATGATGGTAGATTTTCAGATGATGATGAGGATATTACAGGTAATATTGATGAATTATCAGAAATAAAATTTTTAGACTCTGAAACAGAAAGTTCAGAAAGTTTAAACGTTGCTCCTTCAACTGTCAAATGTTCATCAACTTTCCAACAACCTTTGAAAAAATTTGAAATGATACATCATAGAGAAAGGATTGTTGTAGACAACGCAAGTTCAAAAGATGAATACATTTTTCCTCAAAATGCAACAGGTGGTAAAAATTATGAACCCGGCTATTACGCATTTTTGTTACCGGTATTATTTCCTTCCACGATGACAGAATCAATCATATCTCCCTTGGGTAAAGTTTCTTACAACATTAATGTCAAGACACAGTCATTACTTTTACCTGAATTGAAACCATTACAAGCTGCTCTGTTTTCAACATCTCCTCATTCTAAAAATTATGCTCCTTCAAAATCTCCTTCATCCTCTTTTGGTTCATCCAGTACACATGTTGTATCACCTTCTAGTGGGAATAAATTTTTGAAAAATTTGAAGCACATTACTTCTAATGGTAACGGTAGTAATGGGGGTAAGAAACATAAGGAAGAAAACGTTAAGGAATATATCTATACTTTACCAGTTATTCGTTTACCACCTCAAGGTTCTGTTAGCACAGTGAATAAGTCGGTATATGTTAACAAAATATGGAATGACTCTTTAAATTACAATATCATGTTCCCTAAAAAATACGTTCCAATGTCTTCACTCGATGATAATGTAATAAACAATTTTAATTTAACAATCAAGATTGTTCCCTTAATAAAACGTATTTATTTGAAGAGGGTCAAAATAAACGTTATTGAAAAATTAACGTATGCATCCAAAGATTTAAAGCATGAATATGATTTTGGCAAAGAATTTTTAGCAGATGAGGGAGTAAAGGAAAGAATTGTCACTTTATTTGAAGTAAAATCAAAAGAAAAAACTTCAACTAATCAGAATGCTCCGTTGAAAACAGAAGTTGTGAAAAATTGCTTGGATGATAATCTATTGACCAGCTGTTATCAAGATTATAAACCTTCCAAAAGAACGAAATCAACAGTTGCGAATGAAGCAAATAACAACGACGAAGACATAATTGTATTGAAACCTATAAAATTGAGCTGTCCATTGACATTTTACGTTAAAGACGACGATTTATTGAAGCAGATCAAGAGTAGTATTGCACAACAAAACTCATTTTTGAATAACATTGGAAATAGTAGCGATGTTAAAGATGACGGAGATCAAGATGATGAAAATGTCTGTAACTTAAGTTCAGAAGAATTATCCAGAGAAAATCAGAATAGGTCAAGCTCTCCGAATAGTTTTGGAAATTTTTTTTCCAAGTCGTCGTTATTATCTCCAATTCTTTCTAGTGGAGTACCTTCCAACAAAAAAGAAACTTCAAACAAAAATCAACATAATAACTACATAAAGGAGAACTATGGATTATATCCGGATGTGTTAGGGTTTGGTAATATTGTTATAAAACATAGATTACAAATTTGTTTTAGAGTATCCAAACTAGAAGATATGAAAAAATCTAGTGGGTCTGATGAAAATTTGAAATTACACCACTACGAAGTGATAATAGATACTCCAATAGTTTTGAATAGTCCTTACGCAATTGATAAGTCGCCACCAACATATGAACAGGTTATCAACTCTGGAAATTTGATTAATTCTGATACAAACTTTGAAATTAAGCCTATTTACGAAGATGGATCTGATAGCCGTCCTTTGGAGTCATCGGCAAGTGGAGATCATAATGATACTTCCCCTCCTCCGCCATTTGAGTTTAGCCTACAAGTTGGCTCGCCAATTAATAGAACTGGAATAAACTCAGATTTTGTTTCAAGTACTACGGAATCGCCTTACTCGCAATCCCTCAATTCTTCATATGGCGGGCCTGTCAGAAACCCGTCGAGTGTATCCAATATTGATGAATTAGTTGATCAATCAGAGGAAAATGAAATAAAAGAAAGTGATTTAGATAACCCTGCGAATGAGATAAACTTAGCAGCAGCACAAGAATTACAGCCTAATTCTTCATACTCAAATGTTTTAAAACCGCCTGAACCAACAATATTACATGATAGAGCTGCCAAAATAAGTACATTATCAAAGTTATTTGCAGAACATAATAACATTAGAAGCGGGAATGACGGTAACAGCAGCAGCAGCAATGACAATAGCGTTAACAATATTGATCTGAATTTAGACAAGAATCCTCCTCCTGCGTATTCAAAAGTAGTTAATGTTGATGACAGAGGACATATCAGTGATAACAACAATATGAATAATATTGCCAGTAATAATAACGATTTGGATGAAACTTTTGCTGATTTCAGCATCGACGGAGAACTTTTAAATCCAGGTGCAATGATGGGTAATAATAGAGGATGGCAGCGATGAAATGTTTAGTGCAGACAGCATTAAAGTTATATGACGAAGTTGAAGAAGTGGATCATTCACTGAATCGTTATCTTAATTTTTTATTTTATTTTATTTTTTTTTCTTTTTTCTCATTTTATTGTTAACTTTTCAAGGAGTTCTTTTTTAGTTTGAAGTTTAGGTTTATACCAAGTGTTTTAGTATATAAGAATAGGCTAAGGCTATGGTTGCATTCAATGCATATATTTACATATTATAAACAATGTTACATATATATATAATTCATACTCAATGAGGACCTATTTTTTGCTCTCTTTCACGCCTTTCTTTTTGTTTCCTCTTTTCATCTTCGATATCAATATTACTGTGAGCCTGTTCTTTAACATAACCAATACTACTTTTGTAACCATCCCATTGAACTGTTTTTGCCTTTTTAACTTTATTAAGCTTTTCGTCTACTTCATTTTCTCTTTTCCTAGAAGTACTGTTGACTATGTTTCTTATATTTTCTAAAACATTTTCAGTTGTTAAATTTGTGGTTCTCATTTTATTTTCAAATCTACTTTTTTCTTCTTTATACCTAGGATCTCTAAGTACTATTTGGATATGTTGTTCAAATTTAGATTCCGGAATTAATTTATGAGTTAAAGGACATCTTATCATTTTTTCTTGCGCATTTGTAGCTTCCGATGTCAGATTATCTGTACCTCTCATTCTCCTAGATGAACCTGGGGTTCTTATATTCATACTCCTTGGAACGGGTCTTGCAATTTTCTGAGGTGCTGATATTGAATTCAGAGCAGTGACAGGTGTTGATGTTTCTTGTGTTTCTTCTTTGATATCTCCATTATTATTAGTATGAGTTGAGTTAATAGTGATATTTTTATCCTTTTCTATTTGAGTTGGTGGAATAGTCTCAATGATGTTTTCAGCATTTTCTTCGAAATCAGGAGGTGCTTCTTCCAATAAAGAGTTTGCTTTCTTTTGAGCTAATGATCTATATTGTAAATCTGCCAAGGATAACGGTAAAGGTAATTCACTAACTTTATCTGCTTCATCGAATTCAATTGTCTCCACTATTGTAAAATCTTGCCAATCTATTGATGCAAATTCTAATTCTTTCTTAGCAATTTGTTCTTCTTTTGCCAGTTTTTCAACTTCATTCTTTACCTCATACTCAGCCCTTTGAAATGCACGTTCTAAAACATTATATGGATTTTTTAATCCTTCTTCAATTTTATTGATTAATTTTTCAGAAGGTTTAAGTATTTTTTCATATTGTAATACATAACTATCAAATATTTTTCTGAAAGAATGATTAGCATTCAAAAATTCAAATTGACTTGCTTCATCAGATGTTTTTCGTAAAACTTGATCTATAAAAGAAGAACCATTTTTCGCTATGAAAAAGGCAGTCATCTTTATAACATCTAAGTCTAAAGATGACATAGGTAATAAATCACAACAAAATTCTAATGCATCAGGTTCAGGTATAACATCTTTGGAATCAACAACATTTGAATCCAGAGCAACGACGTTATTCCCATCAACTTTCTCCGAGATTTTCTGATTATCCACTTTTCCTTCCTTATACTGATTTAATTTCCATTGGTAATAACTAAAATAAGCATCAGTCTGCATTAAGAAGGAAAACTTCTTATTGTTAAATTCTTTTTCTCTTACTCTTATTTCAAAAGAAGGACCATTCCTGAAAACATAACTAGCAGTCTTATCTATTATTTCTCTTATTTCCCCAGGCGGCAATATAATCTCTTCAGGAACCACCTCTTCACTCATAGTCAAAGCTATAGATGTAACTAACAAATATAAATATATTCAGATATATATATATATATATAAAATATATTTACTAATATATTTTTATATGAATTTGATTATTTGAGCTAAAAATGCGATGAAGTGGTGCGCATTTGAAAATATATTGCGCACTAATTGCGTGCATAACTAAAGCGCGTTTGATTTTGGAAATGTGTATCTTACATTGCATCTTTTTGTACTACAACAGTTGAAATGTTGTATTTAAATATATTTATATATAAATATATAAATATATATATATATATATAATAATAATTGAAGATTAATTGGTTGGTTTGGTTAGCGGGTAATATTGTCGGACTTGAAATTTTGGTTTTCATCTTTGAGATCAGTTTATGAGATGAGAATTTTATATTCGACTTTATCAAATGATAAGTTATATAAAATTGATGTTTCAAACAAGAAGAATCTTAAGGGAATAGAGTTAATCAATAACAATGAACAAAAAGTAACTCATGCTTCGAGTTTGAGTGATATTTCTGTGAATCTGCCTGATGTGCATAAGAATAATTATATTCAAAAGATATTAACTATACGGTATAACGAATCAACTAGGTTATTATGTATTACTAAAAAAGATGGGTCGATAAAGATTTGTCGTTATATTTCTAATGAAGATTTATATTCAGAAGTGTTTACTCTTAATAGAACAACAAAAGATCAAAAAGATTATATAATAAACTTGTATTATAAAGATAGTATTTTGTATTGTTGTTCGAATAAAGGTAGATTAATGCTTACCAATTTAAAAAATTTGGATACTCGTGATTTTACACCAAATCCTTTTATAATTCAATTATCTGAACCATTAAATTTTTTCAAAGTTCATCCTATAAATCAATGGATCATAGCGTGTGGTGGATATAGTAATAATTTACAACTATATAATTTGGAAACTCCTTTTAATGGGTTTAATTCTTCATTACATCTTTTCAACTATAGTTCTATAAATAAGATTTCTCCCTTTTGGAGTGCTAAAACTGTTCAAAGAATATCTAAAAAACATTTGGAAGAATTTACGTGGATTGTTGATTGTGAATTTATTGTTAATAATCTGGAAGAAAAAAATGATTGTAATTTAGAAGTAGGAGAAGGAGAAGGAGAAGGAGCAGCAGCAAGAGTAGAAACAGAAGTACCAGAAGAAAAATATTATAAAATGTGTAGTGTCACAGGGTTTGGTAAACTCTATTATTATGATACAGAATTTAGTTCTTATCCAACATTGGATCTCACCGTTTCAAATCACCCTATAAAACTTTTAAAAAATTTAAATGATTATGAATTTTTGTTTATTGATGCTTTTGGTTATTGTGGATTGTTGGATATTGTTAAGGAAAAAATTACAAATAGTTATAGATTGCCAAACATGGGGTCAATATGTGGTATTGATATAATTAATTGGAGTAATTACTGTCAAGATTTTTATGAAAAAAACAGAGTTGAAAAAAATAAAAATGATGATTACGATGATGAACTCAAAAAACTTGAATTACAACCAATTTTGATTACTTATTCTACAATTCTAGGGGAAGTCAAGACAGTTCGATTATTTAAAAATAATTCTGAAGATCATGAAAAACTCAAGATGCAGTTAATTAGTTCCATTAAGTTACAACTAATGGACAATTCCAATTACAGAAGAAGATTGTTGATTCCGTGTTTAATCTATGATTTTTGTAACCAAGAACCGTCAGATGAGTTATCTGATTTAAATTTTGTTTTTTACGATAGAGCACTACTAAAGTCAAATAAAAAGGTTGGGAAAATTGATGATAATGATAATAATGAAAATGGGAATGGTGATTTACTTAGTCCAAGAACTGGACTTCTTGAAACTAATAATGGGAATGATAATGTTGATGGTAATTCACGTGATACGAAAAGATTGAAGGTTTAAATAGTTTAGTCATATGTTCCTGGATACAAAATAAAAATTGATTTTTTAAGTTTCTTCTTTTCTTTTCTTTTTTTTTTTCTTGTTCTTTTAAATATAATTTTATTTATTCTAGTAGAATTGATACTGGATGGTGTTGTTTTTATTCTTGGGCTTTATTATAATTTTAACGAGCGGCGATTTTAAAGACATAAGGCGCTTTGATTTTCGTAGTATAGTAGATTGTAGATCGTATTTTGAAATTCTCAAAACATATTAATTAATATCACAATTTTTTTTTTTTTATATATATAAAAATCTTTCTTTTAAATGAAAAAGACTATACAACCAAAACTAAGAACATAAATAAAAAAAAAAACGAAAATGATTTTTGAAAAAATTAATGTATACAATTATTTAATCTCCCGTTTACTTTTTCCTTCTTCTAAAAAACTTTAAGCTTTGATTGATGAAGCTCTTCTAACCTTTCTGGCTTCTTTACGTTCGTGTAATCTTTGGGCTAATAATTGTTGGTATTCAGCTGCTTGTTCTCTTTGGAATTGAGCGTTTCTGATCTTAAGAGCCTTCAAGTGACGTTTTCTTTGTAAAGTTTGTGGAGTAACTAATCTTTGAATCTTTGGAGCTTTAGTATATTTCTTGTCACCTTTGACAACTTCACGTCTAATAACAAATTGTCTGACATCATCTTCCTTGGTTAAACCAAAGAATTTTCTAATGTGGTTAGCACGTTTTGGACCCAATCTTTTTGGAACTGAGGTATCAGTTAAACCTGGGATTTCTTGTTCACCTTGTTTAATAACAACAAGGGACAAAACAGCTAAATCTGGACCGACAATACAACCTCTGACAGACTTTCTCTTACGTTCACCGGTTCTTCTTGGTCTGTAACATGAGTGACCTTTAGCCAATAATAACTTGACTCTGGTTGGAAGCATGACACCTTGTTTCATTGGGAAACCTTGTTTATCATTACCACCAGTGATTCTGAAGATGTAACCTTTGAATTCATCACCAACTGAGTCACCTTCAACTTCTTGGCCCATACGTTTTTCGTAAAAGATACGTAATTTGTGTTCATCGTCGATTTCGACGGATTTTTGAGTACCGTTAGAAGGATAAGCAATGTTTAACTAGAAAAAAAAAATTGTTAGTATGAAAATTGATCAACACTTTGATGGAAGAAGAAAAATAAGAAGAAATAACATTAAAGTAAATATTGTAAATGTCAAGAATGAACTATAATCACTACCATCTATGAGTATGCTAGTTTATAACGTTGTATAAAGTTTGCGTGAATACTAAAATTATAAAATTTTTTGCTGATGAGATAAGTTTTCAATAGAAATTCCAAAACAGATAATTTTCAGTTTCAACAAAATCATTTGGAACAAACCATTTAAACTAATAAAATTAAATTCATTTCTTCACTATAATTTTATTCAAATTGGAATTAACTTGTATAATAGAATAATTCTTATAAAAAAACCCATACATATATTTTCAACTTTTCCAAACTTTCTCCTTGATTCCACTTAACTCTTCTTCACTTCTATTTACTTCTATTCACTTCTATTCATTTCTCTCACTTAATCCTAAAATATCCAACATACCTTCATTGTGATATGATATTATATGCCTTTTCTTTATTGGATTTTTCAAAAAAGATAAAATATATAAAAAAATTTATATATTGAAAAATTTCTTTGGGAAAAGGTATATTTCTCTATTCATCTGTTTCTTCACAACACAATACGAGAAAAAAAAAAAAAAAAAAAAAAAAAAAAGACAGAAAATTTTCAGTAAATTTTGCACACGACTTTTGCTTGATAAAACAATTTAAGTAAGAAATTGCCTAATTGGGGAATATTGTTTTGGACTGCGGAAAACAAAGAGAAAAAAACAAAAAAAAAGAATTTATTAGGGCTCAAAGACCTAATAAAAAATTAAATAAAAAAGAACTTGGGAATTGTGATTATCGACACTACTGTTGTTAAAGACTGCGATGCACGACTTTTTTATTGAGTTTTTTCTTGAATAAGAAAGAGTAAACACAATCAGTCAATATCAGTTTGCATATGCATATAGAATATATATAAAATACATAATAATAATAATAATATATATACCGGTATAATTTTAAAGAGTTTATTTAATAATATGATAAAGGAAATATAACACACAAAGTATCCTTCTACTTACAAAAAGAACAAAAAAAAAGTATTAGTGTAATGTGTAAAGTCTAAAGTACAACACAAGAGTATACAACAACAACAACGGATAACATAACCCCAACAATTAAAAATAAAGTAATATGTAAAAACAATTTTTGGTACCTTGATAAATATTTTTTTTCCAAAAAAAAAAAAACAAAAAAAAAAATTTCCTTTATAACCGATTATTTAAAACCCCAACTTCTGCCGTCATTAATCTTTATGGTCATTCTTTATCCTACTTCCACCATTGGTATTTTCTTCTGTTCCTTTCTTATTTGTAGAAATTATTGCTGATCCGGCTCCAAAACTGTTTCCAAAAACACCACTCATCATCTGGGATGGACTGGGAAGCATCATTCCACTGCTATTAGCTATAGCACTGAGCATTCCACCAACACCTCCTCCTGAACCAGTACTTGCGTTGTTGGAGTTTTCATTATTATTTGCCGTTCCAGTACCAATATTATTACTATTAACCATTGAACTTGTTAAACCTGAACTTCTCAAATTGCTCGGTCCACCACCAATAGGAGTATTTCCTGTTCCAAAAGGTATATTCCACTCATTTGTATAAAAATTTGAAGGGGAAGGAAATAAGTAATCTGTGTTTAAGTATTTACTTGGTAATGCAGACAACGGAGTTTCTCCATTGAACAATGCTCCGTTATTAATATTATGAAACGGCGGCCTAAATCCACTGCTATTGACCGGGTTGTTCCCATTGTTCGTAATGACGCTATTGCTACCACCATTATTATTAGGCGCATTCGGTATAAATGGAGAAGGGAAAAGATTTGAATTAGTAACATTATGAGTACCTGAAGGTGATGGTTGTGGCAACACAAAGTATCCATTTGGTCCATTTGCAGATATTGGTGTTGATTTAGACGAATTCGAATTCCCTCCTTCTTGTGGATGCGGCGTGTTAGCTGTAATTGATAATCCTGGCAATATCGGCTTATGCAGGCGTGAACTGGTTCCCCTTCCTCCAGCATCGCCACCACCATTCCCAATAGACTCATTGTGAAGGTTTTTATTGCTGAAATTAGCATCGTTTTCATTTTTAGATTCGGCAGTCATCGTTACAGCACTATCACTTTTCTCAACATTCAAATTATGGTTATTTTCATCATTACCTTTGGTATTGGCATTGCTATTATTGCTTTGGTTTTGATGACTATTTTGATTATTCAGGTCACCATTATTAATTTTGTTATTATTGTTATTATTATTATTATTGTTGTTGTCGTTATTATTATTATTATTTTCATTATCATTCAATGTACTTTTACCATTATTTGGCGATGCTTCTGAATTAGAACTAGGAATTTGAACTCTTAAAATTGGTCTATGCAATGCAGTATTGCCACTTATATTATTCCCACTCGCGCTACTATTGACACTATAGGCAGGACTTGAAACATAAGGGTATGATGAAGCGTTTCCTCCCATATTTGTACTATCGTTCCGAGATCCGACGTACTGAGTTTGATGCAACTGTGAAGAAATATTTGCTGTGCTAGAACCTGAATTTGGAACCACGGCAGTACCAGCAGTACCATTATGATGTACAGGGAATGTAGAAAAAGGGGGTAATGTGCTAGGATACAGTTGTTGTTTCATAAGTGAAGCACGATGCTGTTCGAAAGTTGTTTGAATTCTTGATTGATCTTGTGGCAGCCCATACATCACACCTGCTGGACCTGGACCTGGACCTAGTCCTAGTCCTGTTCCCTGATGTTGACGGAGCAGTTGCAGTTGCAGTTGCTGCAGTTGTTGTTGCTGTTGATAGTTGTGTTGATCTTTTGATAACGACAAAGAATCATTTTGTTTTGGAGTCATTGATTTCGAGGAGGATTGTGAGGATCTCAGGGACTGTGATTTTTTCAATCTATTGGATGAAGGGCGTTTTGATGGGGTTTGTGAATTAGTTCTTTTCAAATCTTCCATTCTCCTTGATATAATCCTACGACGTTTTGGGTTTTGAACTTCATCCATATCAGTACCATTTAAGTCCCCTTCTACATTCTCTAATTTTGCCTCATTTTCGTCTTCTTCCTCTATAGTCAATTGCCGTCCCGTTGCAACCCTTTTCCTATTACGGCTATCCAATTTATGTCCTTCTTCTTCATCATCATCGTCCTCTTCATCTCCACCTTCTTCACTTTCACTTACATCAAAATCTTCATCATCAAATTCCGGAGTCGACAGGTGTGAAACAACTTTATTGACATTTCCTCTCCTTCCATTTGGATCTCTTGATATTCTAGATTTTTTAACATAATCACCATAATCACCAGGTGATTTTTGTTCTTGAATCTTTGATGCAGTATTATATTTTTTTAATAATTCTTGAGTATTATCTGAAGAAAATTCATAAACTTTATGGTTATGTCCAACAATAATAACTGCAAGATCAACTTGACATAATATAGCTAATTCATGTGCTTTTTTAAATAAACCTGCTTTCCTCTTCACAAATGTAACAGTTCTATTACGCTCATCCGTGATGGGCTGAATGGCTATCTTTCTTCTCCCCATTATATCCTTTCTATGTTAAGGAGATTATTATGAATTTGAAAAAAAATTAAAAGAAATACCAAAGCCAATGAAGGAAAAAAAAAATATTGAAAATTATAAACAAACCAAAAAAAAAAGTAAAAAAAAAAAAAGAAAAAAAAGAAAGAAAAAGTAATCCAGTTAATTAATTGTAAAGAAAAAGTTTAATATATATTTATATTTATGTATATATAAATATATATATATATGTATTATATATAATAACTAATCTCTTTTCAACTAAAACGTTGTTGTGTTTTTTCCTTTATTTTTTTTTTTTTTTTTTTTTTTTTTTTTTTTTTTTTTTTTTTTTTTT
>KV454015.1:756421-798335 GCA_001661245.1 Pachysolen tannophilus NRRL Y-2460
TTTATTTTTTTTTTTTTTTTTTTTTTTTTTTTTTTTTACTTTTTTGTAACTAAAAAAAAAATGTATTAGGTTATCGCTTGGCATTCAATGACTTCCAATTGAATATGATAAAATAATATTAATAATAATAAAAATTCTAATTGTAGTGGACGAATAATGTAGAAACAATTAAAGTATTAGAATTTAAACAAACTTGAGTCGTGAATTGTCTTCTTAAATCGGGTTGGTGACAATTTCTGTATTTTCGCTCTTGCAATTTGGGGTATTTATTTATCTAAACTATCAACCAACAATTAATAATTAAAGAAATAAAATAAAAAAAAAAAAAAATAAAAAAAAAATTAAAGAAAAAATAAAGCTTATACCAAAGTGTATAAGCAAAGAAGAAGTCAAAAAGCCAAAATAAAGAAAAAAAAAAAAAAAAAGAAAAAGAAGAAGAAGTTGATGTTTGATAGATATGTTTTATATTATTAACTATCAATCAAAAAATGCAGAGATCTTTTAAATTTTTTTCTTTTTTTTTATTTTTATTTTTTATTTTTTTGGGTTTTTGTTTTTTGACCTTTGTTGTTTTTGTTTATCTTTTTGTAATAAGATTCTTTTATTTTCACCTGCTTTAAAAGGTTAGAAAGAAGAGAAGAAATAGAGCTATTTATAGAAATATTTTTTTCATCAAGACAAAATAAGACAAAATGCAAGGACGGAAAAAAAAAATCATTAATTGAAAAACTGACGTAACAATTGATAAGCGCCGACACGACCCTGAGTTTTTTCTTATTTTATTATTATTTTAGCTTATTCTCTGTAGTTTAGGGTTTGTTTTCCATGCGGCATGGCGGCATGCTGTACATTAAATTGAAATACAAAAGAAAAGGCGGAAGAGGTAAAGAAGTAAAGAAACTAAACAAGCTCTAAACTTTGGAAATGCTATTGATACCAAAAAATAAAATAATATAAAAACCGTCGATCAATAAATACATGACTTGATTTGAAATATATATATATATATATATATATATATTAAAATAGGTAAAGTATCTCTCTATTACGGTACTAATTGATAGTTTTCAATTCAAATTTTAAAATTTCTTTGTTATATGCATATGTAGGTTTTATAAGTTTACGAGTTTAAAATTGATTTGATTTGATTTGATTGACTATTTGAGCATATATATATATATATGTGTGTGTGTGTGTGTGTGTGTGTTCTTGGATTATTTAAAACGGTTACAGAATTTATAATAAAATGTAACGTCATTGATGACAAAGAGAAGAAGAAAAGAAGAAGAAAAAAAGTTTTTTTTATTTTTTTTTTTTTTTTTTATTATTATTAATATTAATATTAATTTAGATCAAGTTACATGACTATTTTATCAATGCCGAATAAATATTAATTAAAATTATTAAATTCTATTTAATTGAATCATTGATTTTTTTACTACTTTGAGATTTTGTTTCTTTATAATTTTTTTTAATTTTTTATCTTTTTCTTTTGTATCTTGTTTTAATAATTTATATCTTGGAACTTCACCATCAAACTCCACCCCACACCACTTGCAGATTTCTATACCCATTAGCCGTGCATAATAAATTTCTTCTCTTGAATTACCATTTCTAATAGCACCTCTGAAATAATTTTTTAACATATTATCAACTCTTTGTGGGAAAACAGAACCTAAAATACATAATGCAGTTTCTTTTCTTTCCAAGATATTTTCAAATGCTAATAATGATCCATGTAAATCATTAATCATATATTTATATAATTCATTAGATGCACCATTAATCATTGATATAAATTTATCTCTTTTCTTATTAGACATAATATTGAAAAGTCTATACCCATCTTCTCTTTCTTCTTTAATTTGAAAATAAGATTTCCAAAAATTTCTATTTATACTTGAAGGTCCTAATTTAATAGCCATAGTTTGAGGTGATAATTTAGCCTTTTGACTTTTTCTTCGTACTTCCACTAATGAACTTAAAACCAGTAAAGCACCAGCATCAACAGCCTCACTAGTAGTTAAATAATGCGGAATAGATCCATTGAGTGAATTTATAGCATTAATAGTCATTGGAATACCACAAATTGGAAGACCTTTTAATAAACCTTCTCTCATTCTAATTGTTACACCACTTTGATCCAGTATCAATTTCGCATTATATCCACTACTAAGTTTTTCTTTAAAAGTATTATTCATGCTCGGTATCATTGATTCTAATGAGGAAAACGATGAAGTATGTAAACCCACATTAGAGTTCTCTACTGACCCCAGATTCATAGAACCTTCCAGCCGTCGTTTCAACGTTTTCTCACATTGTTCTATTGCTTCATTTGCTGTTTGTAAAGTCAGTTCTTTCCCATCTGCTGTTTTTAAAGCCATATGATAAATTTTAGGAATTTCTTGCGGCTGATTACAAGCAGCTAAAGTGTTGGCTGCAAAAAGATACCAACTCGGTCTCAATAATTGATCTTGCCATAGTTTCAATAGCCTCTCCGGTGTTATTATCGATGCCATCCTTATAATAATAATGATTTAGTAAAATATCATTTTATTTAAATAGATAATAGTAAGTAAAAGCTATCAAAATTCTTACCTTTTTTAATAAATATATATATAATAAAAAAAAAATTAGGCTAAATGAAAAGTAGCCCTAGTTTAATCCTTAGTCTTTATATATATATATATATAAATATATATACTTTTAATCTACTATATATTATAGTCTAATTTCTAGTCTCTTTTCAGCTCTTTTCAGATCATCCAGCTTGATTGCTTCCCGTATCTGATCTGTTATCCTGCATGCAATTTCATATGCTAAATTAGAGCAGTCCATAATAACCATCGCATCTATAGATAATCCTCCGGCTTTACTAATTTGTACGAGTTCTCTATTTTTATTCATTGTCAAAGTTAAGCTACCATACAGTAACAACTCTTCCCCCATAGTGGGGTCAACGACTATTAGTTCAGCATTGGAATCACCCTTGATATTTTCTTCAACATCATTTGGATTGAAAAATGCAAAAGTTACACAGATTGGGATATGTAATATGGAGAGTGGAACAGGTACTCTTTCATTAATAGGATGAACTATGATTTCTTGATGCTCATTTATTGTAATATCCGGTTTTTTAAAATGTAATAATGCACATAATACACCAATACAACTAATATCTGCAAAATTTCCATCATAATCTAAATAATGTATATCAGCTCTAATTGACCAACATTTTTCACCTGCAATTATACACAAACTTTCCAAATCTAATGCATTTGAACGTCTGACAGCCTTCTCAATCAATCGGCTAATTAATATTTCTTCATCTGATTGCCTACCACTTTCAAACATGGCACTTGCCATCGGTGAAATCTCCGTATTGATCATAAAAAGTCCTTCAAAAGGTCTATCTTCAAAAGGTGCCACTATCTCTGCAGATATCCTAACTGCTATTCTAGTCTTACCCAATTTCACATCAACAGATCCATAACTATTTCCTATATTGATTTCAACATCTCTAAATTCATTCAACTTTCTACCATCTAATCTTAAGCCTTGCTTCAAAGATTCAAGCTCAAAGTCCTTGGCAACATTGGACACATCTATTCCTTTAGGCATCTTCTTCTTCTTCAAAAAAAATATTTCCTTCTTTTTTTTTTTCCCTCCCCTGATCTTTCTATTACACTTATTATTACAATTTAATTCGTTCAACTATATTTTACTTTAAATTTATTGTATATTTTCACAAAAAATTTTTTTTTATACAAAAAAAAAAAAAAAAAATAAATAAAATTGATATTTTTTGCCATCACATATGAATTCATCATTTTAATCATTTTTTTGCTTTTTTAAACGGAATAGAATAAAAAAGAGAATAAGAAAGAATTAAACAAAATGTTGGTATTGAGAAGCCGCTGTTCACCAAAAGTTTTAAATAAATGGTCGACGAGTCCAATTTTAAGAACATTTGCAACAACAAATGTTGTAATGAATAATTCGTCATTGAATTTTTTCCAAAAAGAACAATTGCCAGTTAATACAATTATTAAATTTGTTCCACAACAGGAAGCCTGGATAGTTGAAAGAATGGGTAAATTTAACAGGGTTTTGAATCCAGGTCTTGCGATTTTGATTCCAATTTTGGATAAGATTCAATACGTTCAATCATTAAAGGAAACAGCCGTTGAGGTTCCTTCTCAAAGTGCTATTACTGCTGATAATGTAACATTGGAGATGGATGGTGTTCTTTACATTAAGGTTATCGACCCTTATAAGGCTTCTTATGGTGTCGAGGATGCTGAATATGCCATTTCACAATTGGCCCAAACTACAATGAGATCCGAAATTGGTCAGTTGACCTTAGATCATTGTCTTAGAGAAAGACAATCTTTGAATAACAACATTACAGCGGTATTAAATGAAGCAGCTAAGGATTGGGGTATTGAATGTTTAAGATATGAAATTAGAGATATACATCCACCTGCCAATGTCTTGGAAGCAATGCATAGACAAGTAAGTGCTGAAAGATCCAAGAGAGCAGAAATTTTGGATTCTGAAGGTCATAGACAATCAGCTATAAATATAGCGGAAGGTGCTAAAGAATCCCAAATTTTAGCTTCTGAAGCAGAAAAACAAGAACAAATCAATAACGCTGCAGGTGAAGCAGAAGCAATATTATTAAGAGCAAAGGCAAATGCTGAAGGTATAAGACAAATTGCAAAAGCTATACGGGAAACTCCGGGTGGTAGAGATGCTGTTGCATTGCAAGTTGCAGAAAAATATGTTGATGCTTTTGGCAAATTAGCTAAAGAGTCTAATACCATTGTTGTCCCAGCTGGGTTAAATGATATGGGTTCATGGATGGCTACTGGGTTGAGTATATATGATAAGTTGGCTTCTACAACTAACAGCAAGAGAATTGAAGAAGTTGCTGAGGAAGCTGCTAAGAAATGAGAAAACAATTTACTAATTTACTCTAACTTTTTTTTTTTTTTTTATTATTTTTTTTATTTTTTTCATTTTTTCATTTTATTTTTTTAATTTTAAAAAAAATTGTATTTTTCTTTTTATTTCTTATTTATTGAAAAATCAATATTTGTATATACAATAACATTATTTCTCCAAAACAATTTTATTTTAAAACTTATTTTTTCAGTTTAAAAAAATTATCCAATGCACCTTTCCCAGGAGCAACTGGTTTTTTCAATATTTTTCTTTTCTTATTGAAGTTATTTGATGTACTATTATTATTATTATTTTTATTATTCCTTTTTTTAGAATTTTCTTGTTCAGCATGTAGGTTCTCATTTAACAGGTTTAAATTATTTTGAGCTATTTCTCTCATTTCATTCATATTATCTAATTGTTTCTTGTATTGCAGTAACATGGTTAGTTTTGTATCATATTTTTTACGTAACTTAATAACTAATAAAGGTGATAAATATGAAGCTAATATATTTATTGAATGATTTATCTTGGCATATTCTATAATATCCAGTGGTATTTGATCTGAAGGAATAGTTTCAATATTTTTTGGAGTTGAAGATTCTGAAGGAATTTTAGACAGTGGTGGAGTTGGTAATACTAATAATTCTTTTTGTTGTATTGTCATAGGAGCAGATAATTTTGGGTTAATAAGTTTTTGTAAAATTGAAATTGGGAAACTTTGTGATAATTTATTAATTTTATCATCAAACATATCAATTATCTTTGTTTCATTTAATCTAAAATATATTTCATCATTTTCTTCAATTTTATCATGAATTAAATTTAAAGCATTCATTAAGATAGAATTTTCAATAGACCAAAATGAATTAGGAAAATTATTAAATTTAAACAGAGAATTTTTTTCTAAAATTTCTATTAAATCATCACTATTCAATAATCTTAATCTAAAACTAGAATCATTTTCTAAACTTTCCAACTGCTTTTCATAATATAATAGAAGCATATATACAAAATTAAATCTTGTAGCCAATAATATATCTGGATTTTCTACAATAAGTCCATTACCATCACTATTTTTAAAATTATCTGGCTTATCAAATAATAATGATTTAATTATTTCACCATTCCGTGTCATAACAATTTTTTTAGAATTTGTATTTGACATATGAGGATTCTTGGTAAAATTAAAATTTTTCAATTCATAAATTTCATTATTCTTATTATTATATAGGAAAAAAATTGGTTTTAAAGTTCTTGGATGTATCAACTCTATACTTGTCAAGTCATCTTGTTCTTGGCCACGAGGAAGTATTATCACTTTCAAAGTCGATGGATCTATTGGATTCAACATACCACCAGAGCATTGATAATATCAAAATCAATTTAATAACTTTTTAACATTATATAGTAAGCTTTATTTATTATTATTGTGTTTAAAAAAAAAACAGTCTTTTTTTTTAACAAAACGCGTCTTTTAATTATACAACTTAAAAATGCGTACGCAAATTGAAACTACAAATTTACGCATAGTGCGCACACATACTTAAGAAAACTGCGCACCACACTTAAAACCGCTTTTAATTAAAACTATGCACACATTTCGTGCGCAAATAAATTTAAAACTGCGTACACTAAAAAAAAAAATCAAAAATTGAAAAATTAGTGTCAAGTGAGGAGGGAAAAACAGACAAACAGACAAACAGACAAACAGACAAACAGACAAACAGACAGACAGAGAGAGAGAAAAGAAACAATATCGGCATTAATACTAACCAAAGTTAGTCAATTAACCAGGTAATTTTTCACTATTTATAATCAAATAATTGGATCACGACAAGAAAAGAAATAGTTTACTTTTTTTTTATTAAAACAATTTTTCTTTTTTATATTTTTTAATTAGAAAATATATATATATATATATATATATATATATATAGTTGGAAGAAAGTTTCACAATTAGTAACAACGATCAATAGTATAGAAATGGTAAGTTAAGTACTGAGATTGGTATGGAATATATTAGAGAAACATCAATTTTTCTTTTTTTTTTTGAAACAAAGGAAAAAAAGAGCTATTACTAACTAGTTATTTATCGATTAGTCAGGTTTACCTCCAAGTTGGACGATAAAGATTTCAAAGACTCATAATAGAGAATATTATTATAATTCAGAAACTGAAGAATCATCATGGGAACCTCCTTATGGAACAGATACAGAAAAATTGAAACAATATCTTCTTTCTAATTTGCATAAACCTGAACAAATTAAATGTAGCCACTTGTTAATAAAGCATCGTGATTCTCGAAGACCAAAATCTTGGAAATCAGAAGAACCAATTACAAGAACAAAAGAAGAAGCAATCCAGATATTAAAAGGATATCAACAACTGATTAAAGAAGGAACAGCTACATTATCAGAAATCGCTGCAAAGGAAAGTGATGATTCTTCTCATGCTAAAAATGGTGATTTGGGATGGTTCACAAAAGGTCAGATGCAACCTTCTTTTGAAAAAGCTGCTTTTGCATTACAAATTGGTGAAGTAAGTGATATTGTAGAAAGTGATAGCGGTGTTCATTTGATTGAACGAACAGGTTGAAAATTTATTCAAATAACTTTGATCTTTTCTATATACTTAGTTAAGAACAAAAGACAAAAAAAAAATTTCTCTTTATATTTCTTTCTTTTAAAATTGTAAAAAAAAAAATAATATAAAAACTCAGTAAATTGATAATTTTTTAAATGTTGCAATTTTCATGTGCATTTTATCGGAAACTTATGGCTAAAAAGTTGAAAATTTTTATGATTTAAACCATCAACGAAAACACTTTTATACAGAAGTTTTAATTTGAAATTTCCAATCACTTCTAAAAGTTTTAACTTTATAAAAGATTTAGGGCTAAGATTGGGCTAAGATTGGGCCGTAAATTGTTTATCTATTAATTCTTTTATTAATGATTTTGAAGAGTCTCACGCCCTTCAAAGCTAGTAGGAGTTTTTTACAGTCCTTGCACGGCTTCAGAAATAAGCAACAATATTTATTCAAATCTAATTCTCAATTACTATTAAATAATTATAATAATCGTAAATATCACTCAATTAGATATTATTGTGCTTTCCATTCATCGAATAATATGTCTTCAACAACGTGAGTATTGATTAATTGCTTTTCTTGTTGTTGTTACAATTCAATTTAATTGATTAAATCAAGTTACTAACACTATATTAAATGATATTTAAAAATTTATAGTGTTACCACTGATAGACAAGTTTTACCGACCAATGTCAAGCCAACAAAATATAATGTAATCTTGGATCCAAATTTCCAAACTTTTACTTATGAAGGTGAAATTACTATTGATTTTAATGTTAATGACAAGAAATCCGATTTTATATCATTAAATACTCTTGAATTGGAATTACATGAAACAAAAATTTTAGGTAAAGATTTAGCTCCAATTGAAACTACATATGATAAAGATTCTGAGACTACAACTTTTAAATTTGATACTCCATTGGAAGATGATAAACTTCAATTATATATCAAGTTTTCTGGTATCTTGAATGATAAAATGTGCGGTTTTTATAGATCGTCTTATGAATTGAATGGTGAAAAGAAATATATCGCATCCACTCAAATGGAATCAACCGATTGTCGTAGAGCATTCCCATCTTATGATGAACCATCTGCTAAAGCAGTTTTCGATATCACTTTAATTGCTGATAAAAAATTCACTTGTTTATCAAATATGGATGTTAAAGATACTATTAATTTACCTAATGATAGGAAAAAAGTTGTCTTCAATACAACACCATTGATGTCAACTTATTTGGTTGCTTTCGTTATTGGAGAATTTGGTTATATTGAATCAAATGACTACAAAGTTCCTATTAGAGTTTATACCACTCCTGGTTCAGAAGAAAAGGGTAGATTTGCTTTAGAAACAGCAGTAGAAGCTTTAAATTTCTATGATAAAAAATTTGGAATCAATTATCCATTGCCTAAATTAGATATGGTAGCCATTCCTGATTTTAGTGCTGGTGCCATGGAAAACTTTGGTTTGATTACTTATAGGGTTGTTTTAATCCTTTATGATGAAAAAACTTCAACACCTTCTGCTAAACAAAGAGTAGGTGAAGTTGTTGCTCATGAACTAGCTCATCAATGGTTTGGTAATCTTGTTACCATGGATTGGTGGGAAGGCCTTTGGTTAAATGAAGGTTTTGCCACCTGGGTTTCTTGGTATTTCTTAAATTATAGATATCCAGAGTGGAAAGTTTGGGAACAATATGTAGGTGATTCTTTACAAAGTGCTTTGGGACTTGATGGCTTAAGATCATCTCATCCAGTAGAAGTCCCAATTCAAAGACATGATCAAATAAGTCAAATATTTGATTCCATTTCTTATGCAAAAGGTTCTTGTGTGTTGAAAATGATTGCAAATTGGTTAGGTGAAGATGTTTTCATCAAAGGGGTAGCAAAATATTTAGAAAAACATGCTTGGGGAAATACCAAGACTTCAGACTTATGGGAGTCATTATCTGAAGTTTCAGGGGAAGATGTAGTCAAAGTAATGAACATTTGGACAAAACATGTTGGTTATCCAATTTTGACGGTCAATGAAAATAATAATGAGATAAAAATTCAACAAAACCGTTATTTAGCAACCCACGATGTTAAACCAGAGGAAGATGAATTATTATATACAGTATTTTTGGCCTTGAAAACAAAGGATAAAATTGACGAGTCTCTTATATTAGATACAAGAAGTACTTCGTTGACATTAGAAGATCCTTCTTTTTACAAATTGAACGCAAATCAAACAGGTATCTACAGAACTTTGTATACCCCTGAAAGATGGGCAAAGTTGGGTGTATCCGGTACTCAGGGTTTGCTCTCTGCAGAAGATCGTACTGGTTTAGTTGCTGATGCTGGTGCTTTAGCATCTTCTGGTTATGCTTCTACTGAAAACTTGTTTTCTTTGGTAAATAATTGGAAGAATGAATCTAGTTTCACTGTTTGGAATGAAATCTTGTCTAGAATCAACGCTGTTAAAAATGCATTTATATTTGAACCTCAAGAAGTCCAAGATGCATTACAAGATTTCACAAGAAGTTTGGTTTCTGTCAAATTAAAGGAAGTTGGCTGGGAGTTACATGCTCTGGATTCATTTTTGGATCAAAGATTAAAAGGCCTCTTGTTTGGTGCTGCTACTAAATCCGGAGATCCAACTGCATTAAAAGCAGCTCAAGCCATGTTTGACAAGTATGTACTGGGCGACAAAGAAGCAATTCCTGTAAACTTGAGAGATCAAGTCTTTGGAGCTGTTGCTAAATTGTCTTCAGATGACTATTATGATAACTTGTTATCAATTTTCAAGAATCCTTCTTCACCTGATGAAGGAATTGCTGCTTTGAGAGCTCTTGGATCTTTTGAAAAGCCAGAACTTATTAAAAGGACCTTATCTTATTTGTTAGATGGTACTGTCAGAACACAGGATATTTATGTACCAATGGTAACATTGGCTAGTCAGAAAAACGGAATTGAGTTGTTGTTCCAATGGCTCACAGAAAATTTAGAAGCTATTACTAAGGCTTTAAGTGTTAACATCTTAGCCATGGTTGTAAGTATTTGTACTCGTGGTTTTACCTCCAGAGAACAGAAGAATCGTGTTCAAGAATTTTTCAAGAACCAGGACACAAAGGGTTACGACCAATCTTTAGCTCAAATGTTAGATGTTATCCAAACTAAGATTTCATGGGTTGAAAGAGATTCAGAAAATGTTAAGAAATGGTTATCGCAAAACGGGTTTATGAAATAATTTTTAATTTAGTCTTTTTTTTATATTTTGTGACTTTCTTTCCTTTTAGTTAGTTTGTTAATAATTTGAATAATTAATCACTAGTTGTAACTAATGTAATTTTCATTATTATACAATTCTATTTAGTAGTCTTTTTTTTGCGTAGATATTTATCTCACTATAATAAATTTACATTTAATTTTTATTTTCTTTTTAATTTACAATATCTTTTAAAGTTGCTATAAACGATTATCAATGACTAAGGAATCAGCAATAGAGTCTTATCTTTCTTTGAAAGAGGTCTCCAAAGATGTTTTTGAAAACAGCCATCCTTTCAAAGTACCCTTCGGCAATCATGGAATATTTGGTGGCTGCTTCATTTCTCAATCATTACACGCGGCCACATTAACTGTTGATGCTAAATTCAGACCATACAGTATACATTGTAATTTTTTAGTTGCAGGAGATCCAACATTATCACTTCGTTATAGAGTTGAGAGATTGAGAGATGGGAAGAATTATAGTCATAGAGAGGTTAAGGTTTATCAAGAGGGAAAATTGACGTTTATATGTACAGTATCTTTTCAATCAAGAAAGTTGGAAGGTTCAGCAGCCGACTTGGGCCCTCAATTGAGACATCAAAAAGACGCACCTATAATAGGTAAAGATGTATTACTGCCAGAAGCAATGATTGATGCCAGAGAAGCGTTTTTAAAATGGTATGCTATTATTTTAAACAAGTTGAAATTAGAGAATATGCCTTCCGGGGAGGAAATTCTTTCGCAAGTTAGTCCGAATCTGTGCGAGTGGAGGCTTCCAGAGGACTATATGGATTATGGAAAGATACCAGAGCTGGAGAAACTGCTGTTTCTTAGTGATAATCCACCAAATCCAGCGAATAAAACATTTAGACATTGGTTCCGGGCCAGACCGACTATTAAAGATCCTCGTTTCCATGAAATTGCATTGGCTTATGGTTCCGATATGTTTTTATTATCTGTAACTAACAGAGCCTTCTTAAGACATTTTGCTTCTGCAAAGTTTTCTGTGTCCTTGGACCATACGATATATTTCCATGAAGAGTTCAAGGCCGATGAGTGGATGTGTTTTTGTGTAAGGAACACGAGAACTGGAGATAATAGATCTTTGGTTACTGCTGATGTTTTCACAAGAGAAGGAAAAATTGCTGCTACAGTCGTACAAGAAGGTTTGGTAGTTATTGATCGCAAAAGGAAAAGTAAATTATAATGATAATGTCTTTTTTAACTCATTAAGTTGTCGATATATGCTATGACCAACCAATCTACTTTCACATGAATTTATAATCTAGAGTAGAAGTTGGGTAATAATTTTTCGTAAATATATATAGTAAGCAGAGGAAAGGTAAATGATAAGTTGAGAGTTTTCTAAAAATGTAGCAAATGTTTGAAACAAAACTATGTACGTAGAAAGTAGTATATCATTAAAAAGCGGTATCAATGTATCATCCTGGATTTTTCTTTTCAATCAAAGCGTTAAACAATTGTAAGCTAACAGAAGAGTTATTCATTCCTATTATTGGATTTGAATCCTCTATCAAATCAAATGGCTTACTTTTGAATTTTTGGTACAACTCGGCCTTTTCGTTGTACAAGTATAATTTCTGTGTATTGTTTAAATCAATTAACCCATCTCTTAGTTTGAGATCTTTCAAAAAAATAGACAACTTATTTTTTGTATTAAGCGGTGGTAGTTGCATAATACTTCCTGTATTGGCCCGCAGTGAAGATTCATTCGATGCGCCATTTGCAGTTGAGGCTTCTTCTTGCAGCTTGAAGGATTCCATGTTGACAGATATGGCTTCTGTAAACAATATTTCTAATGATAGTAAAATATCATAGAGCAAATTTTTCAATTTACTGTTATGACTAACTATAGTACTCGAATACAACTTCACCAAGTTTTGCAAAAACGTGTCTGTCGATAAATCAACAGATCTTTTCAAAATTAAATCGACTAGGAATGTTTTGTGGATCAAAATAATTTTCAAAAATAAAGATATTGATGTACATAACTCTTCATGTTCCTTGCCCATCACTGTGCTATTTCTTTCAATGATATTTTCAGAAAGAGAACTTTGATAATTACTATCAGAAACGTTTATAACCTTATCACAGGAATCAATCAATTTCTCTAATGATAAGTTTAACGAAAATATCAAAGAATCAGTCAAGGGAAGAGCCTTGTGTTCACAATTATTTGAAGTCTTAGAGCAGTTATTAATGATATCTATAAGGTAAGGAACTAAACTCTCATTCTCGCTTGAAGGTAGATAGACTTTTGGAAAGTTTTCTGATCTTAAGAAGTAACTCTCAGCTGCATTTAAAACCAAAAGTTTCAAATCAGGAGACAATAAATCAAATAGCTGACTCAACAAACGGCAGTTATTATTGTCATTTTGTATGCGTTTTTCTTCCATTTGTCTGCTATTGCTAAAAAGCATCATTAAAATGTCTTGAATGGAGATCAACTTGAAATCGTCACTCTTATCAGAGCCAAATTCATTTTCAAAAATTATTTTTAATGCTACTTGACATATTGGAAGATTAAAATTGTTCAAAACCTCCATGACTCTATATAAATCCTTTGAATTGAAAATCGCTTTTGAGTCCAATAATAATAATTCATTGAATATTTCCAACATTTCGTCCTCGTTAATAAAATCATTAGATACCACCTGTTCTATCAATAAAGGAGCATTCGTAAATAATAGTTTATTGAAAACTTTTGAAATTTTTTTATGAAATGCAGATAAGAATGTATTTTTGAAATGTACAGAGTCAATAATCATAGGCGTCGCACCACTTATCAATGGCAATGGTGTAGCATTATTATTTGATACAGGTGTCGGAAGATGATCCATCACATTACCCATTTGAGTTTCCATAACCACTGCTGCAGTGGAATCTGGGGATACTGCTGTTATATTTGTGTTTGATTGAGCTTCTAATATACCTTTTACTATGTATTTCAAGATATAAGAAGGATGCGTTAATTCAAAATTTTGTTTTATCAATTTGAACTTCAAGGATTCATAGTGAGTTAAATGACAATTGATATCTTCTCTCAATAGTAAATACCATATCAATTTATGGTTAGAATTTCCTGTTATATTATCTGCAATTGTTTCTTCCTTGCCAAAAATTTGAATGACTTGCATCAAGCTCATAAATTCATGTATTAATAACTTCATTATAAATTTGAGATATGCATCAAAATCCAAATATAATGAAGGCAATATATCATTATTAATATACTCCATTAATATTGTATCTAGAGAAGTTCTGTTCGAATTTTTTAAAACTTGTAGGAGCTTGATTATACTTTCTAATGACTGCGATAAATATTCTCCATTAATGCTTTCTAATCTAATTTGATCCAAGAAATTATGAAGAAGCATTACAACATTATCTTTAAAGTGATACTGATCTAAGAATTCATCTGGATTCAAATTCTCTATTTTGAAATCTCTTAAAATTTCCAATAAATCTTCTTTTCCAAGTTCATTTTCACGGTTAGTTGTTTCATAAATAACCAAATTATTCAAATCATTCAACAAATTATTTTCTTTGGTAACTTCGATTGAAAACTTCCAAAAATCAATAAAATTAAATGAATCATTGCTTTTCAAAAAATTGTAATTACTAATTACCATAACCAAAATCCTGGTAAAAACTGTGGAAGCAGTTGAACCATTGCCATCCCAAACTAAAGGAGTTAGAGAATTGACTAACGTATAATTACTTGAAACAATTTCAGTGATAAAGTATAGTGTCTCAAGATATAAGTTAATCATTCTATTTTCATTAACCAAAACGTAGCTAAGAAATTCTTGGAAAAATTTAGAATTATTATTCAAGATCTCAAATAATTTATAACAAACTGCTATTTTTTCTTTCGTCACAGTAACCAATTTCTGCGAATTGTTAATTCTAGTTCTCAACTCATTGAAAAGATGGTCTGCAGTTAAAAACTTCAAGCCAAGGTTCAAAGAGTTTAAGAATTCCCAATTGTAATCATTGTCAAAATTTAACAAATCATCATTGTCAATCATATAATCCAAAAAAATAGATATAATTTTTTTTGACTTCTGGAATTCCATATCCATATCCATGGACGAACCGACTTCTTCATTTGTTAAAGTTTTCAATATAGTATTGCACTGAGTATTGTTCAAAATCGGTAAATTTTGTATTATTAAAAGATGAACCATACAATTATCCAAAGCTTTAGGAAGATATATTATACCCGAAGAAATTAGTCTTCTCAAATAAGAACTAACTGTAAATAATTTTGAAACATATAGTTTGTTAACTAAAATCAAAAAATTGTCTATATTAACCGGTAGTTCTTGTTCATGAGTACCGACTAATGACTTGCTGAACTTGTCGTTGATCAGGTAAATAAATTCCAAGATTTCAATTTCTATTTCTAGTTTTTTCGTCTTGATTGCAGATTTCAGTAAAGCAGGTCTAGATGACAAGCTCCATAAATAATATCTCACAATAGATACAGTCAAATAAACACGCTGCGTATCATCATTTTTTCTATAACTGGACACACACCAATTCAAAAGTAGTTTTAAATGGAGCTTCCAGTCATTTGAAGTATTATCAGGGGTACTTTCATTATTGTCATCTAGTGTTTTGTTGGTAATTTCAAAAATCAATTTTGACAACTCGTTTATATTGGAACCATTGAAAGAATCTAGTTTTTTTATGATACTGACTGAAGATGCGGGATTAAGATTGTTATCAGGGAAATCAATCATAAGTGATTCGTTCCTATAACTTATAATTTCAAATTGCAGTGATATAATTGGATTGTTCAAATCTATGATTTTTTGTAAAACCGGTTTCAATAATAACCAATTGTTTGGAATTATGAAAGAGCTCGAATTATAATAAAATAAATAAAATATTAAAAATTTTAAATTCGAAAGTAGCGACTTTCGTATACTTTTTGTTAATGTTGTATCCTCCAATAACTTGAGATAGTTCAAAAGCATGAACTCACTTAATTCATTCGACAAGTAGTCAACTTTAATCAATTGAAACCAAAACAACTTGATGATAATGATATGAAATGAAATTAATTTAAAATCACCAGTACTATATTCATAACTATTTTCTGATTTTTCGTCATTATATATTTTTTTTAAAAATTTTACTATCCAATTCAAGAAGACCTCTTGATTTATCAATTCTTCCAAGTATAAATGTGCAGTTAACTTGATTATGTAGTTCAAATTATCTTTCCAACTATTTTCAATATTTGAAGTTGGTGCTGTTTCTTTTTCTTTATATGTAAAACAATCTCTTGCAATTTTTTCCATGTACTCTGTTACTTGTATTGTCCAATCATGAATCCAATTATTCTCTGAGATCTTTGCGTTATTACCACCAGTCAGTACAATACTTCCTGGAGCATTTTTTCTTCTTAAACCTCTTAACTCATTTGTTCCCACACATTTGACAAACCATATAGCTCTAGGTATGGGTATTTTCTTACTACAGCATTGATCCAACAATAGTTTGTTCCTAATACCATGAGGAATAGTTCTTGATAATCTACTCAAAGGATCATCTGGATTGGCCAAATTCTGTAACCACAATTCTTTCTTATGGTCAGTCAATGTCACTCTTGGTGGCGGCTTATATGCTGATTTCACATGGACTCTATTATACTCTTGCCTCAAATTCATAGCTTCTATTATATTCTCACTTAAAGCATTCAACTTTGAATTTGTTGAAGTTGTCTTATTAACTATTTGATCAGAATCACTGTTACTTGTTACCGTTGTTCCAGCACTACTGTTATTCATATTATCTGTATTCAAAAGCTGATGCACCATATTTTTGGCAGAGAGTAATTCATTATTTACCACCGGCAGACTATAATAACCTTTTTGAAGATGATTTTGCATCACCACATCCTGCTGAGGATTATATGACCAAGGATTGAAGTCTGGATATACATAATGCTTTTTACCTGCGTTATGGAATGATGATGGTGGATTATTTGATGAGTTTGAATTACTGAACGGTTCATCACCGTTAAGAGGAAAAACGTCCTTAGGTTTTTCTAAAACATATCTCTTGATTGGACTGGTTTCCGTTGCATTACCAGTCCCTTTATGATTCTTATTCATTTAAAACGGAAAAGTTGGCACAATTGCCCAATAATATTGTCTTCTTTTCCAATATGATCCGTATACTTACTATATATATATATATATATATATATATAAAGAATATACACCATTAACTAAATTTATTTAAAAGAAAATACACCGGAAAAGATAGATAGTAGTACAATACATAAAGTAAATGAAAACTTTCAAAAATTACAATAATAAAAACACAAAACATCCCACACCAGTTTATCAAAAGATTACAAAACTTATATACAAAAATGATTAATATTACAAATGAAGAAGAGGTATTGAAGATATCAAGTTTCTATATTCTTCTTCTGGACCAATTTTGAAGGATCAAAGGTTCTAAAAACCGTTTTGGATTTCTTGTTTTTCGTTACTTTCAGCGAAGTTGGGGTACTATTAATATTGTTTGATTCAATTTTTTTGTTTTGCCTTTCCAATACCTTGGAATTGGAACTAGGTATCGTTGATGATCCAGAATTTGTGTTTGGAGAATTTGGAGAATTTGTAAAATTTTGTAACTTTTCACGTAAAGATAATTCCACGTTAGATACATCTTGTTCTTGTTGCAACAGTGGAAGTTGATCACTTTGTTTTTCGTTTTCATCTATTGACATCGATATCAGTGATTGTTTGCCTTTCTGTAAAAAAGATATTATCTTTTGTTTCTCATGAAGGTCTTTTTTCAACTGTAGATTGCGTTGTTGTTCCAGTATTAAATCTTGCTCTGCAATGAGTAATTTCTTCTTCAAATCTAAGCATTCTTGAGTCTTGTCAAATAATTCTTGGTGAATGTGTTCTATATTTCCATCAGTGCCAATGGCTTCATTACCTTGTTGCATTGTTGAATAATTAAAAGAGTTTTTTAAACAACGCTGAAATGCTTTTTAGAAATATTTTGAGATAATTGAAGATGAATAGATAAAACAATTAAATAAAAGATAAATAGAAAGATAAAATATTAACTTATCTATTTTGTTTTGTTTCTGCATTTTTTAACTACCTTTATCATTCATTATATTATATTTCTATAACCCTATTTATAAATACAACAACAAGCTATATGAACAAAAAAACTAAAGAAGACCTTCAATTGTTTTATAATAAATATCTATGGCAATGGTTCACTAGAGGAACTCAATTTATTCAAATGTAAATATACATCAGTTCCATAACCTTCCATACTAATTAATTTCAAATCGCCTCCAAAATATTTTGCATATAATCTACTCAAAGGTAATCCATAACCATATCCAGCCATTGGAGGTCTCAGATCGGTTTTAGTAACATCTGGGTCGACATTAGGTAATGCGTCAACTGTTGTATATAGATAAGTCCAAATCAATGGGATAGCACTTCTTGCGATTCCTCCACCTTCATCAGAAATCTTTATTGTTATATCTTCATTTCCCTCTGCTACAATGATCCTTATAGGAGGATACTTAATATCATCAATATCCATATCTTTATATTTTTTTATCTGATGTTCCACAGTGGCCCGAAGTGAATTTTTCAAAGTTTCAAATAACATATGTAATAAATGTCCGGGAACATACATAAAATTTAATTCTTCAGGACAATAAAGTTGTACTTTTGGAGCTTCAAATAATCCATAATGTTCTTCACATACAAATCTTGCACTATCTATAGCATCATTAACAATATCAGAAATATTGGTATTTAAACAAATTATCCCCACGTAATCATCATTTAAAGCAGAATAATCTTGATTTATTGCAATTTGTTGTCCAATTAACATTCTAATTCCAATTCTTGAAAGATAAAATGCATCAAGAAAATTTTGAATTTGAGAATCTATTAATAAATTTTTGTTTGATCTTTTCCATTCTTGAACACCACGAGCAACAGTAGTTACTGTTGCATCATGTCTTTTTTTAATTTTTTTCAAAGTTTCAGTAACTAATTTGTTATAATTATAAACTTCAGCAGGATATACAATATCTGAAGGAGCATATATATAATAAGATTTTGTACGTTGTATACCTGAAGAGGTAAAATCTAGCAGCAGAGGCACGTGTAAATGTTGCCTTGGTTTTCTTATAATCAATCCATCATCTTCAAAAATTCTTTTTTCTGGTCCAATTTTTGTTGGTTCAGGTGGCAGTGATGGTTGTAGAGGAATATGGAAATCATTTGAACCATTCTTGTATAATAATTCTTTTAATTCTCCATCAATCTTTGGAGGTTGTAAAGTAGTCAACTCTTCAAAAGATTGACTATACCAATCTTTAACTTTTAAAATAGACAGATTATCACTCAATCCATATGGAAGTTCTTCTAATTCTTTAACTCTATGTGCTAATCTAACTGGAAGCTCTTGAACAACAAATTGTGATGCATGGAAAAGTGTACCAGCAGAAGGTTTTGGTCCAAACTTAACCATATCTTTTAAAGAAACTCCTGTAGGTTGTAACTTTGCATAATTATATATCTCTTGTCGAAGCTTTGGAGTTAACTTCCACAGCGTCGACGACATCATTCCTTTGAGGAACCCAACTATCTCCAAAATTTTTAAAAAATTTTAAATCCTGAAATTATATAATATATATATTATATATATATTACTATTATTATTATTATTATTATTAGTTACTTATTTATTTATTTTGTGTGGTTGTAGTATTTCTCTTTGATACAATTGTTCGTTCATATATAATCATATTTCTTTTTTAATTTTATTGAGATTCTTTCCTTTTCTTTTTTTTTTTTTGTTGTTTTCTATTATATTACTCTTTTCTGATTTTTGTTGCTTGATTAATATCCATCCATATTTCCGACAATACTTTTTTTAACCACAAAGATGCTTCATATATAAACCATATGCTTGATTTAAAACACCATTTATACCAATGACATCAGTATTATCACCCATGCGTCCGGGGTTTGATTTGATCTCCATATTATATCCCCAGAAACAAAAAAAAAATTAAAAAAATTAAAAAACTGAAAAAAAGTTTAAATCTTACAAAAACGGTAGAACGAAATAGCCCCTATCTCTATAATTAGGGGCTAGAGTATAAATTGGGGCTCTATTAATTTTTTTAAAAATACTAGGGCTGTTTAGAAAAGGGCTGTTTCGTTTTATGTGAAACGCCCCTGTTATTGACGATTTTCATCTAATTTGTCCCTCTTTTAACAACACAACAATTAAAATAATAATAATAATAATATTTATTTATTTATTTGATTATTAGATTATAACACTAAATAATGCCTCCATCAACGTTATATGTTACTGGATTTCTGAAAGGAACAAAAGCAGAGGAAATTGGTAATTTGTTTGAAAAGTAAGTTAAAAAATATCGGTACTATTTTGTATCCCGCCCTTTGAATTTTTTTTTTTCAAAAAAAATAATTAATAATTATTTATTTTGCGATATTTGATTTGATTTTTTTTTTTTTTTTAGTTTTATTGACCTCAAATTCAAATTTTAGTATCATCATTTTCCGTTTGGTAAAAAAGGAAGGGAATCACTTCAGTTTTTCATCAATGTGAAAAAAAAAAAAAATTCATGATACAAAAATTAAATTGAGATCTATCTCACACTCTCTCTACCTTTTTTTTTATTTTTTTTTTCCGCCTTCATCTCATTTCATCATTTCAAGTCCTTCCTTCTCACGATCCTCCTTTCATTTATTCATTCATTCATCCATTAATTCATTCATTCATCATCTTTCCTGTGTGTGTGTGTGTGTGGTTTTCTTTTTTTTTTTTTTTTTTTTTATTCTATTGATATTTTGTTTATATTCATCATTTTCATCATTCCCATAATTATCAAAAAAAAATTCTTGTTATTTCATCATTCATTTTCCAGAAAGAATACTAACTTATCAATTTGAACAAAAAAAAAACTCAATTCTTTTTTTTTTTTTAATAGATTCGGACTGATTCGCAGAGTAGATATTCCACCTCCAAGAACAGATGATGGTCAACAATATGCTTTCATCGAATATATAGAGGTTAAAGATGCTGAAGATGCATTGGATCAAACAAAAGATGGGTTTGTGTGTGAGTATGCCATTGATAAGGAACGTGGTGTTGTTGTTCAAATGGCAAGAAGTGAGCCTTATTCTGTAAGAAACTATAGAGGAAGAGGTGGATTTAGTGGGCGTTCTCGTGGTGGTTATAGAGATAGAGGTTATGACAGAAGACCACCACGAGGAGGTTACGGCGGACCACCTCCTCCAAGAGGAAGTTATGGTGGTAGGTATGATGATAGAAGACTTGATGACAGAAGACTTGACGATAGAAGACTTGATGATAGAAGACCCCCACCACGCAGGTATGATGATGGAAGAAGACCTTCATATCCACCAAGAGGTGGTCCAGGAGATAGAGGAGATAGGTACCCTCCAAGAGAGAGAGGAGGATATCCATCAATGCCTAGAGGAGATCGTGAACGCATGCGTGATTACCTGCCAAGAGAAAGAGATTACCCACCAAGGGAAAGGGAAAGAGAAAGGGACTATCCACCAGTTGATCGTGATCGGGATTTTGATCTTGGTAGAGATGCGGATCGCGGTCGCAGTCATGACCGTGACGACGATGGTTATACAAATGAAAGAAAAGAGTACGATAGATCACCAATTCGTGATCGTTCAAGATCTCCTATCCGCGACGATTAAATTCAAGTTTAAAATAGACCTTTTTCTCTTTTTTTTTTCTTTAATTCTACTTTGTTCTTTTATCACTAGCTTGTTTCATCTACCTTCATGATGGAATGTGTTATGTTTTATTTTTTTTTTTTTTTTTTTGTATAATTGCCAAAAGTATCATTAGTTTGTTTTCAAATAATTAAAAAAAAAAATTAAATGAACTTATAAAGTAAATTGTTGTATGATTATCATTATTTATTCAAATAGGATATTGAAACATTTACATACTTATATATATATTATTATCCCCTTTAAAACTAAAACTAAAACTAAAACCAAATAAAATGAAATAAAATAAAAAAGGTTAAAAAAAACACACAAAATACCTTTAAAATTGTTAAAAAAAGCCTTTCCAAATAATCCTAGCACAGCTCTGCAAATAAAATAACCTATTAACCAGTAATAATAATAAAAAATTTTAAAAAAAATAAAATAAAATGAAAACTCTCTTCCAAATATATGACAGGTTCAACGGACATTAGTCAATGTATCTAATTCTATGATATACTTCCCCTCTTTAAATTTTTGATTTTTATCCTCACTTTTCAAATATTTCCATCCAATATATCTATGACACTGGTGGCATTTAATGTCACAAGCAACGTATCTCCCAGTGATCATTGTTCTAACATTAGGTTCACCCAAGATAACATTAACAACATCTTTCACCAAATAGGCATCACCTGTCCTACCCCTGTAACCATCACTAATAATCAAAGAAGATACAGAAAGGTGTGTTAAACAACTACGGCAGCCATAAGTGCATAATTTTGTACTGCTTGATTTGCCATTAACAAGGCATGAGGCCGATGAAAATGATGATAATGACGAAAAAGATGAATTGAAACTGCTAATTGAAGAACGTGCAGATTTGCTGAATAGCGAATTGGAAGAACGGTTATCATCCTCATCTGTATCAAAAAATTCTGAATAACGAAGACCCATGATTCTTATAACTGTATAACTGTAATAATAAACTATGAAAAATTTGAATACAAAGAAAGAAAGAAAGAAAAATAAAAAAATTTCACTGATAGCGCTATTCCTTGTAATTATAAGAAGTAGAGGGTTGGAGGAAATAAATACTGTCACGGGAACTCACTTAAGATCCAGAGCAGTAGACTTTGACTATACCAAAATTAATCTTAATAAACTTATTGACATATGGAATTTGAAAAATTTTTCATCAAACTGAATATCATTAAATAATCTATATAAAGTATACTTAGGATGTCGTAATCTATATAGCATAGCACTGAGCCTATATATAACTAACTGATAAATACGATGAATCCAAAAAAAACAAAAAAAACAAAAAAACAATTAAAAAAACTTCCTAAACCGGTAATTTTTAATTGACTTCTTTAATTAGTAATTCTGGTTTTCTTTGCTTTCTATTTTTGGTTTTTGTTTCTGAGATAACGGTCCTATAGTGTGAACAAAGGTAGACTTGGAATGGAAGAAGTTGGTTTAATAAATTGGTTTGAATAAAATGGGTTGATGGTGTAGAAGCGAAAGGTGTCTTATAATGTCTAGCTTAGTGTCAAAGAAGAATAATTTGGGTGGTGAGGTAGTTGAAGCTCATGAGCAAGTACCTTTAATTGAAGATGCGGTGTTGGACCGTGAGACCAACTTATCGTTACCATCTTCTTCACCGGTGTATTCTGGGAAAATTAATAACTATACAGGGTTGAATTTTTTAGGATTTTCAGTATCTTGTTTTTTCAATATTGCCTTTATTGTGTTTTTAACTTCTTCGCAAACTTATTTTATGACTGATGTGTTGGGGATTTCTGAAAAATTAGGTAGTTATGTTGGAAAATTGGGGTTTTATGATGAATTATTATCAATGGCTTTGGTTCCATTTATTGGTGCATTGTGTGATAAAATTGGATCAAGACCAATTGAGTGTTTTGGAGTGTTGATTATGGGGTTAAGTTTTATTGGTGTTGCATTTTTCGTAAAAAATTCGGTTTTCCCAGGAATGTTAATTTGGAGATTAGTTTTCTCTATTGGCGTTACATCTGCAATGAGTGTTGTTACGGTTATGTTAATTGAGTTAAACAATTCCAATTTTGTAGTTTCAGATTTATTCAATTTTGAAAAAAATATGTTTAATAGAGCAAATACTGAAAATATTGAATCCTCATCATCGATTCCATCTTCTAAAGGTGGGAAACAAACTTCATTAATTGGTATATTCAGTGGTCTTGGTGCCATTTTTGCAGTTTTCTTTTTCTTAAGGTTACCAATTTCATTTGGACGTCAAAATGATCCTAGTGATGCTTTGAAAAAAACATATTACACAGTTGGTTTGACCGCAATAATAATATCGGGCTTACTATTTACAATATTGTATAAAGACGATAGTAAGAGAGTGTCTTCTGATAACCCTGATAGTTCTGGTAATGGGAACTATAATAGTTCTGCTGCTGCTTCTGCTGCTGCAGTGTTTAATAGTTTAGAGCGAGGCGAAGAAGAGGCATTTGACGAGAATGCGGGTTTTTTGGAACTAGATAAAGATATTAGTTATTCGAAAACTTTGGAAAGAGGTTTTAGTATCGCAATACAAAACCCAACAGTATTAATGTCATATTTGGGTTCTTTTATGGCTAGGCTTACTACAATCACAACATCGGTGTTCATTCCATTTTACGTTAACAATTATTTTTATCAGTCGGGGAAATGTTCAACTTTTGAAACTGATAAAAGCCGTTGTCCAGAATCATATATTTTATCATCCATATTAACAGGCATAGCGCAGACCGTGGCATTAATATGTGGACCTTTTGTTGGAATTTTAATTGATAGATCGAAGAATCAACTGCATTTACTAGTGATGACAAGTGGTATTAGCATGTTATGTTCTCTTGGCCTAAGTTTCATTTCGAAACCTGATGAATCAACTCTGATTTATTTCTATGTTTGTATGCTCGGATTTACTCAAATCAGTTTCATCATAATTTCAATGACTCTATTATCGAACATAAATTCAAGAGAGAACTACTACAAATCCAAAGGTTCAATGAGTGGTGTATATACATTGTTCGGTGGATTTGGAATTTTAGTGATGAATATAACTGGAGGTTATATAGGAGATTGGTTTATCAGTGGGCCTTTTGTATTGTTATTCTTGAGTAACTTGGTATTTGTTGGAGGTATGTTCTTGCTTAGAGGTGTAAAAGAAGATCCAGAGAGAAATTGCACAAGAATTTCAAATGATATAAAAGAATATGGATTATTTAGGTTTTTATTTGATCGCCAAGGACTTTAAAAGAGAATGTAGTTGTTTAATTCTTTTTTTTTTTTTTTTTCTTTTTTTGCTTCTTTTTTTTTGTCTTGAAATGCTCCTTTCATTTTGAAGCATACAATTGAATATCAACTTCATTTAATGTAGCTGTTGTGGTTCAAATTTAGTATGTAGAGTATTGATAACAGGAAGACACATCTGACATGTGACATCTGATGCATGACTGCATTAGATGTCACTGATATGAAGATGATGTATCTTATTTTTCATTTTGATCAAATGTTGGAATTTATATCATTTATAAATTAATGATTTCTACGTTTCTATTAAGTTCTAAGATCTGAATCATATATAAACAAGACTTTTTTCCACGCGATTTAATCTAAATGGGTTTTATTCTCTGTGTTTTTTTTCGACAAGTTTCTTCAGCGGAAAATAGACGTGAAAATGGATAGTTTTCGTATAGTTAATGATTTCACAGATGATGAGTGCAAGAGGCTCTCAAAAGTAATTAAGCATAGTCTTTTAGATGGCATGACAATAATGATTGATGCATCATGGCTAATGGTTACTGATGAAAGCACCGAATATGTAAGTATATTCTAGTAGAACATCGAATGGCAAAATTTTCTTTATATACAACTCTACTAACATTTTTTTTTAATTAAGATTTCGCAATTTAAATTTGTGGTATTATACCTGCTATACCTAAGAGTTGGCTCTTTAGAGCCTTCTAATCTATATGAAGCCGTTGTTTTATTTGCAAATTCTATTAGAGAAGTAATGCATTTTTTTTATAACAATCCAGAAATGGATAAGATTTACCATGAAGATATCGATCTGATAATTAATTTATTAACTGGTATCCCTACTTCTGAATTATTGAACATCACCAGAGAAAGAGCATTGAAATCCTTACCAAGATTGAGAAAGTTGAAACTTTCTGATTATTACAATTATTTAGAGGAATTATATTTTTATGAAAATGATACAAACAATTTCAGCAACAGAGAAGAAGATGAATACGAATTGAATTCTAGTGGGTTTCAAAAAATAGATGATTTTTCAGATACCGATTCTGATAAAGAGAATATCAGTACATCTCCAATATATAATAACGATTTAACTTGTTTTTCTTTAGAAAAAAATAATAACCGAGAAATTTTAGGGGACATAACGAGATCTTCAAAAACTAATATCATTCCACCTGAATGTACTTCCAATCTAGGTCCACCAATTTCGTTTCACGAAGTGACTTCCAATTACGATTACTTACAAAAATCTTCACAAATTTTTCAGGACTCTGCTCAAAAAAGCACTTCAAGGTCTCAAGATGATTTTGAAATCGATTGGCTAGTTACAAAATTGGCAAACGCTTTACGAATACCTTGAAGGGTATATCCTAAAAATATGATGTAGGGTGTTATTTCTAGTGTGGTGTGTGTTATGTGGTGTAAACTATGTGGTGTAGTGTGTGGTGTAGTGTATTATGTAGGATGTTATGTAAGGTGTGATGTAGGGTGTAATGTAGGGTGTGGTGAACACGCGGTTTAAAAAACTTACACCACTCACACCACTCACACCATTGACACCAGTAAACATTTTATTTTAATCTAATATTGTTGATCTCTTTCTACTATTGCTTTCCGTATTGGTGATATTCATTAACGTATTTAATAATTTTACTTCATAACTATGAAACCAGCAAGTCAATTTTTCTTGTAGTTTTTCAGAATAGTGAATCTAGATTTCGCAAAATGGGACCATAGTTGATCTGCATGAGGACCGCAGCACATGATGTAAATGGAGACACCTTTAGCAAAACATCATGAAATTCACCTTGTAATCATGTCAACAACTTGGAAAAAAAAAACAGTAACAAATGTTTTTTTTTTTTAACCACTATTCCGAACAAAGGGAAAAAAATAAAAGCAAGAATTTAGTTTCTGAAATTGCACCAAGAACATGGCAAATTGTGAAATTTTAACCTCTACACTGAAAAGCTTGTTAATGTAAAATAACAAAATAATAATAATATATAAAGTGTTTTTTGAAATAAAAGTCAATTAACGGAAAGAAAAAAAAAAAAATGATACAGAAAATGATTTAAATTTTAGCTTTAACTTCATCTAATTGTTTATGATATTTTTGAATAAATTTGATAGCTTCCTTTCTCTTAATACGTAAATCACTATCACCTAAAGTGTCAACTTCATCTAAGTACATCAAATGCTTCAAGAAGCTTTCATTAAAAAATAAGTATTGGTAAGAAACATCGTCTTCTTTTTTTAAACCTTCAGTATTGCCTTTAAACTTATCAAAATATCCTTCTTCAAATTTTCGGATAAAAACATTGAACAGGGGAATTATATTTTCCCTGACATCTTTTAAAATAGTCTCAATCTTTAAGCTTGCTAACTCATGTGGTGACACTTTCTGGACTTCTTCCAGTTGTGGAGATGATGAAACTTTCTTTTTGGATCTATTATTTCCACTCTTTTTCTTTTTTTTATCCTTCTTCTTACCAGCCGTTCCTCGATCTGAATTAGATTTAACAGCGGATTCAGTACTAAACAATCTATTTATTAAAAACATTATTGTTATAATAGTAGCAGTCGATATTCCTATTAACTTATAATCCCAATTATATTTCTTTATGCTTTCTATCAATTGTTTGAAAACAGGATTGGACCCTATTGAATTATTCAAACTCACAAGCAGCTGATCTTTAAGACTGATTATGTACTCCAAATGGTTATTCATTTGGTCTATAACTTTCACTTGAATTGTCCTATATATGAAGCTTCGGTCGATCTTATTACCTGCAAAAAAAATAAAAACTAAATAAAATATTCCACTTGATGCTATACAAGTTTTGTTTTTCTTACTTTTTTTTTTTACTTTTTTTCATTTTTTTGGCTTTTTTTAACTTGTTAAAGTTTCCCAAGAGAAGCCGAAGCCCTTGAAAAACATAAAGGGAACTCCTTTTAAATCTAAACAGAGACTTAGGCAGGAGTTTTAGGGTTAGTATATAATAAAATTATAATACAATAAATGTATTGTTAAAGATGATGATAACCTTGATAGCATTAAAACTTAAAACAATGTCTACAACAAAAGCCAAAAAAAAAAAAAAAAAAAAAGAAAAGAAATCATAAATGCTCAACAGGGGGTTTAAATTCATTAGGTATCTATGGTCAGAATAAAATAAAACAATAACAGATAGCATGCAAAACTTATCATGCTTATAAGTAGCACAAAATTCCCGCTGGTCTTGAAATATACCTTGTCCGTATCTTCATCATAGTAGCCTTCATTTATATAGTGATCGACATTACCATTTGAATGCTGAATTTCTTTCAAGATGTATAGGTCTATATTTTGTAATCGCACCAAACTTATTAGAAATAATATCATACTGTAAACTGTATATAATACTCCAATTTTTAAAAATTTCTCAGAGAAAAGTTTCAATATTAATAATGCAAACGATAAAAGACCAATTGTGGACCTGATATAAGCTCCTTGATAAGTTCGTTGATGAGCTCTGATATCTAATTTTTGGGCTTTGGTTGATAAATATGTTAACCGTGAAGGTCTTCGGAAATTTGATAAATGGGAATCATCTGTACCAGACATCTTAATTTAATTAAAATCTTTTATTTTAATTTCAATCTAATCCAGCTATGTGCAATGGTTTACCACAGTAAGACTAATTATATAGTTGTTATTTGATCATCAGCTTTTTATCCTAAAATAATGGTATTTTAGAAATATCATTTAAAATAAAATAAAGACTAATTAATTTTCGCGCTTAATAGTTATCAATACAACATACAATATGGTGGTAAATATTAATGATTTACTCAAATTTCAACCAAATTATACAATATGAAAAAAAAAAATTTAATACTTATTTATTAGAGAAAGAAGAACACCCGGTGATATAATTATAAAAATATTTAAAAAACAAATAACAAAAATCAAACTACAATAAACAAGAAAACAACCAGCTTTATGATGATGAAGAAAAATTTCTAAGTCATTTCTTCATCATGATCACTTTGGCTTTGTAGAGTATTAGGATCTTCATCATCTTCTTCATGGGTTTGATCAAAGAAATCTAATATAGCACAATTTGGATGCAAAACATATACAACTTTGTTAATATCCACTTTAGGTAATGATTTTGGAACTTCTTTTCTCTTTTTGATTACCTCTCCGCTGCTTTCAACAACTTCTTCTTCTACTTCTGTGTCAGAAAATGCTTCTTCTGTTTGTCCTCTAATTTCCATCAAGATCTTGTCTTTGACTAATCTCTTGAGAACTCTGAAACACAATTTTCTCTCTGCCCAATATTCTGCTTCCGAGGTCAAATCGTTCTCTACTTGCAATAAATACCAATCAACTAACAGTTCTGCAGTTACACCATTTCCTTCATTTTTCTTTTCATCTTCACTTATCTTTTTCACTAATAAGTTCATAATTGAAACATATTTATCATAAGTAATTGTAGCTTTCTTTTGTTCTGCCTCGGCTTGTTGGGAATCTTGTTGAGTTGATTCTTCTTTAGACAGTAAATCATTACTACTACTACTTCCTTCTCCTGTTTGAGAACTTGATTCCTTATCAGTAGTTTGAATTTGGTCAATATCATCATCGTCAACTTCAATATCGTCTTTTTCAACTCTAATGATTGACTGTCTTAGTAAGTCATAAGCTTCGGCTACAAATTTTGGTGTAATTTCCTCTGTACAGTTAGCCCTTGCAATGGATTCTGATAAACGGATCATAGACTCCAATTGTCTGACAGTAATCTTATAAGCAGATTTATTTAATTGTGCATCATCCATTCTCAATTTCTTATAAACTGTAATCAAATAATTTTTAGCATCATTGGTCATTCTTGGTTTAAATGTTTTGGCATATTTGATATAACGAGCTAATTGTTCTGCACTATATATAGGTGTAATCGCATCATCTTGATACATGTGTAAATCGACTATATGTGAAGCTAACAGTGTATCTACTTTTTCATTGCAATCATCCAAGATAACGAAAAACAAATCAAATCTCGAAATAATTGGCCCTGTCATTGCCAAGTTTGATTTTAATCCAACTTTTCTGTTGTAACGACCACCAATCGGATTCGCAGCAGCTAAAATTGAAGTTCTAGCATTCAAAGTGGCATGAATACCTGCTTTGGCAATGGAAATTGTTTGTTGTTCCATAGCTTCGTGAATGGCAACTTGATCACCAATATCCATCTTGTCAAATTCATCAATACAACATATACCGTTATCAGCCAACATCAAGGCACCTGCTTCAATAGTAAATTCACCTGTTTCTTCATCTCTGACAACTGCAGCAGTCAAACCTGCGGCTGAAGAGGCCTTACCAGATGTATATATTGCTCTAGGAGAAAATCCAACAACGTATTTCAAAAACTGTGATTTAGAAGTAGAAGGATCACCAACAATGCATATATTAATGTCACCTCTAAGGTTGATACCATCAATTGTTTCTTTGTGAACACCTCCTAACAATTGTAATAATATACCCTTCTTTACAGTTTCATGACCATATATAGCAGGACAGATGGAAGAAACTAATTTTGAATAAATATTTTCATCATTGACCATTTGTTTTAATTCAGTTATTTCTTGTTGTGTTAATGTGTTTAAGAAGACTTCTGTTTCATTTTCTTCGTCTTCATTTTTAAAAGATTCTGAATAATTATTTTCTTCTTCTACTGAGTTGGCTTTATTAATTAATGAATTCACATGGCACGCCAAGAAAGAGATTTTATATGTCAAATCTCTAACACCTAAAGCCTTCAAACCTGTAATACCTGAGTTTAACGAATCGGTTGCAGAAGTCATTCCTCTCTGGTCTCTCATTGATGAAGGCTTAACACCTGGCAAACCTAATTGGGAGACATCAGGAATGACAATTTCAGTACCTGTAAATCTACACTTGTCACCTGGTTTAACTCTTTCTACTAATTCTCCTCTCAATATGATGTCTAATGTTCTAGGCATGGAACCAGTTGGAATTTCATTTGAATTTTCCTGAATTCTCACTTTTTGCCAATCCATAAATATTGATTTGTTGATATTTAAAGTCCACAGAATTTGATTTTCACATGAAGGATTAGGACATGAATTTGGTTCTGTATACTTGAATTGTTGAGTTGTAGAAACTGTTGCTCTACAAGCGTCGCAGGTGAACAAACCACGGATTAAGACTGGTTGAACAGTACTTGTTCTAGTAACTGTACCACTAATACTCATCAAAGATCCAATTTTTTCAGCTCTTATATCTCTAATTCTATTAGTTGTTGGTAAATTATAAAAAGAAATTTGGAAAACTCTTTCAGCTGATTCAACTTGAGATGACATTGTAGAAGCTGTAGTAGAATTAGCTGGAAAATCTTCATGATCCAAATTTTGTTCTTTACCAAAAGCACTAGTTGTTAATAAATCTGGTGCATATTTCTTAAGTAATTTCTTTAAAGCATTTTCTAAAAATGGTAAAAAACGATAATATTGTTCAGTAATTGCAGTAGCCAATACCCCGTTTTCCCAAGTTAAAACATGTTGATAGTCGACGTACAACGTACTCAACTCGTACATCTTCATAACTTGAAACTGGGCCACATATATCCTTCCACGAAATTCGTCATCATATTCTTTTATTGAATCATCTGTATATTGATCCAAAAATTGTTCAAAAGATTCTTTAACTTTTTCACCAGTAAGATCAGTGACTCTTGGAACAGCATCCAAGTTTCTTCTTCTAAAACCGTTGACTGGATTTGTATCGTCATCAACCAGAGGCAGACTTTCTTGTTTATGGGAATTAGTTTCAGAATCGGTAAGAACATTTGGTCTTCTTTGACTTTGACTTTCGATACCTCCTATTGAAGATGGTGGTTGAGATGAGTTGAAAAACCTAGCAGAGTCCGACGCGAAACCTGGTGATGAAGCAATAGGGGACGACATGGATTCTTTCTGTCTTTCAAAATTATGATAGAAGATATCTAACAAAAGACCTTTATACTATCTTTTCTTCTATTTCGAAAAAAATAATTAGAAACTAGAAATTAAGTAAAATGAATATCTGAATACTTGAAGCTGAAAAAAAGACGACGCGTAAATATTTTTTTAACTTTATGCATCAAATATTTCGTTAATTAAGAACATTTCCTTTCTTGGAAATAATTAAATATCTACACGACTTGCTAAATACATACCATTAGAGAGTTTAATGGTGAAGAAATATACAACAATGATGTTTGGATATAATGGTGGAAAGAAGGAAAAGATGGAAAAGATGGAAAAGAATTGGAGGTTTCTAAGCAATGGTTCCTAAACTCCATAATAGAATTTGTAGGAAAAACTGTAATGACCAAAACGTAATTTTCTTTGCTCTTTCTGTTCTGACCTGTTCATCAGCAACGTAGTTAACAAACGCATCATAAACCTCTGCACTGATATCATCCATTAATAACGAGTCGTAAATGGTCCAGGAACCATCAAAGTCCTGAATATTCTTGATCACTTGACATTTTATGGCGATATAAGTTTTCTTTGAATTTATGTAACCAACAATAGGTCTGATAAGGGCACTATTAACATAAGAGAGTTCTGGAGTAAATAAGGGAACTGCAGCTCTTACGTTTCTTAAACGGATTTGTAAATCAAGAACGAAATATTTTGAGATATCTTTCTTGATATTTTCTTCTGTTGAAACCTGTGTGTTTTGACCAGTTTTGGATGCCAGCAGTTCCAACTCCAGTTGCTGCAGTTGCAGCATCTTCAGCAGTTCTACTTGTTGCAGAGCGGTGGAAAAACGGTTTTTATGTGCATGGTAATATCTACTTGTCTCCTTTGATATGCTTTTCGCAATAATTGATACAACTTCTTTTATATTCAAACTTTCTTCTTCTGGAACCATAATATCTCCTATCATATCAACATTACCACTAGAAATCCAACCAAAAGGTCCATCTAGTCCGGTGTTAAGATGATCAACATTCAAGTTATCTACCCTTAACCTTGTTACCCTTTTCCATGGTGAGTTTTCTTCATCATTATTACTATCATAATTATTATCATTAAATCTAAAATTACTTTGCTCATTAAAATCATTAAATCGTTGCTTTTTATGTATGGTAAATAATGAATCATCATATGTACCTGACATGTTTCTAGCATTTAATATATCGTAAAACAACCAGTTCTTACGTAAAATTGGTAAATCAGCATTGAAAATACTGACATTGAATACTCTAAAATTATTAGGTTGCATTAATGTAAATAAAACATCTTCCATTTTAAAATTTTCAATTTCCCAATCACCAGGTTGATGTATATTTTTATAATTTGTTGCTAAATCTCCTTCTTCCCAATAAACATGGGCTCTATCAATAACACCTCTCATTCCTTTCACTTCAACTTCTTTTAATATTCCTTTCCCATTCACCCATTTGCTAAAAGAAAGTGATACACTTACTTCGTCTATTGTCAAATCGAATTGCGTATAGTTACCGTCATCGTATTCTTCTTCGTCATTATTATTATCCTTTTTATCCTTAATAGAAGTAACAGCAGCAGCAGCTGCTGCAGCTGCTGCTACAGCATTTGTTTGGGAACCTTTTTCAAATTTTTTCTGACTTGCTGGTCTTCTACAAACAAAACATTTTTTAAATAAAATTTTCCCATCTCTCCAACTTGGAACAATTGCACTTTCAAAAATAACAGTTAATTTGGAATTTTTTGTTATGAAATTACCAATGGCTTTGGCAACAAACTCTTGAGCAAAAACAGTATTAACAGTATATAAAACTAACGAAACAAAAGTTGTTGTACCAACAATAATCAAGGCAACATTACCAATAACGATCCAAGAAAAAAATGCACTAAAATCATCTGTATTGAAAGGCCTCACACTTTTTATCAATAACCATTTCAACCTGATATATAATTTTTCAGGAAAATTTTTCGCCATTTGCAACAACTCTTCTCTAGAAACAGATTTTCTAGGTGTTTGTATTGTGTTTTGTTTCCCATTTGAATCAATACTTTCTTCATTTTTCATTTGCACATCAGAATCAATTTTTTTACTTTCTTCTTTCTTATCTCCCAATTTCGAATTTGATTTTGATTTTGATTCTGATTCGGATTCTGATTCCGAAGTGACATAGTTCCTAGTCAATTGAAAACAATACAGAGATTTGAAAATGATACCATGACCTCTAGTTATACCGCCTTTATTGAAAAGTGTAAAAGCTCTATTGACATTACTACCACTGTTTAAAAACCGGTACGAAATCATCGAAGTACTTGCAAAACATCTCGGTGTGGTATTCAAGGAAACCCTTGCTAAACGCCATGTTTGTCTTATCGGCAGTTGGACACCTGATATCCCTAATCTCGTTAACATATAGGCCCAAAAAAAAGACACTTTTGTGTTGATTAAATTAACTATTTTCCATCCATATATGCATGAAAAATATGGGGAAAAAGTTGACAATTTATTTTTTTTTTAATTGATAATTCTCTCTTTTATATCCTTTCAAAACTTCAAACAAAATTCAGAATAATAAGAATATACACTAAACAGAGAAAACTCTTTAAAAAATGAACAAAATTAACCCAAAAAACCAAACCCCTCTTTAATATTTATAATAAAATATCTTTTTTATTTTATTTTGAAGAGTTGTCTTTTCAACTTTGTGTTTTAATTTAAGTACTGCAAATTAAAAAAAATTTTACCTATAGAAAACATTGATTTTTCAAATACGACCAGGTTTTTCCAATTGGTGAAACCGATATTGATTGAATTAACTCTATTAATATGAGTTTAGAAGTTACAGGAAGAAGAAAAATTAGGAAAGGAGTTGGATTTGGATTGTGTTAAAATACAGCAAGAAAGAAAGAAAAAAAAAAAAAAGAAAGAAAGAAAGAAAGAAAAAGGGGAAAAGAGTCTTAATTAAACATCAAAACACAATTGTAATATTAAAATCACCTTACCTTCTAGTAGATCCATAACCTTTATTAGCCATAGATTTCTCTAATGTATCCCAAAAGGATTCCACAATTTGCAAATCTTTGAAGCGGCGGTTTTTATCTATGCTTATGACATTTATGTTACCCCATTCTTCGATTTGTTTTGGAACTTTATCACCATAATTTACAAAGAACCCAGGATATTGTCTAAACAATTTATTTGGGTTGGATTGTGGGTAACTTTTGAATTGCCATTTTTGCCCAGTGGTAAAGATTGCCACAACTCTTCTCCAATAATCTGGTTTATTAAAAAATTTATCAGTGTTTTCAATAATTAAAAAGGACATTGGACCAAATCTTGTTTGTTTTTTCAATTTCACTATACCATTGTTCACCGTCGATACAGTTGGTGGTTCAAAGACTCCATCTTTTAAGAATCTTACCACATTACCCAAGTTTATTATTGATGAAGAAGCCGGAGATAAAATGATAATTGGATCTTTGGAAGTATCTTGAGTAATTGTTGATAATGAAGAAGAATACAAGTTTACTGGATGGGATTTTGTACCATCCACCAGGTTGGAAGCAGAAGGTTTTTTACCCTTTGTTAATGGATAGATAATCTTATTCTGTGCAATTTTTATAAGATTATTATAATCGGTTCCTCTATATTGACTAGGAATTTCTCTTTCATTGGACAATATATCTTCAGTAAATTTATCCAACTTTCTTTTCTTGGTTCCAGTTTCTGAAACTTTAGATGCACTATCAGTTGTAGAATCTGCACCAGCAATACTTGTCTTTGTAGTTGATGTTATAGTGGAAGCATTTAATAATATTGAAATAAGCTCAGTTCTTTGAATAAATGATAAAGTAGGTATATCCTTATCGTTGGCCAATTTAATATATTCCGTTGACGAACTATCTCTATTCAACCATGAAAAATATACCGCTTTCAAAGATTGATTCTGATAATTTGTTATTACATCCAAGTTAAAATTCTTATCGTTGATCAACAAAGAGGTAGCCACTGAAATATCATCAACTTCGTTGTTGGCATTATCCAACATCTTTATTGGCGTCTTTTTCTGGATAGCTGACTGAAGCTCCGCTATAGCAGCATTATCTGGTCCCGGCATTTTTCCAGCAATACAGTTGATTATACAATATCAGATAATATCTCTCTCAATTATAATTATCTTTTTTAATTGATGTTATATTTTAATTGTTTTTTCAATTTTTTTTTTTGCAATTATTTTTTTTTTCTACTTTTTGTCCGGTGAAAAATCATCAAAAAATAAACATCAATTAAATCAAAATGATGATGAAAAGAAGTTAGAAGCCTATACCAAGCGAACTATATAAGAGATATCATCATTAGAAACATGATTAAGAAACCAGTAATATATGCTTGTCGAGTAATTCAAGGACATCGTAGTTGCTTATTGATACAACGGTTTAGTTCGTCTTTGACAAATACAGTTAAGAACAATGAATTATCTACTTCGACTTCAAATTTGTCCATCGCTACAAGACAACAACTATATATGATAGATAAAATGTCACCAGGATCTGTGTTTTTCTTACCGAATGGTACTAAATTGATAAATAAGTTAATTTCTTTTATGAAATTACAGCAAAGTAAACAGGAATTTGAAGAAGTTATTACACCTTTAATATATAAGAAAAGATTATGGGAAATTAGTGGTCATTGGGAAAATTATAAAAATGATATGTTTAAAGTGGAAGGAAATGATTTGGCTGAAGATGAGCTTACTGAAGATTCACAGTATGGGTTGAAACCAATGAATTGTCCCGGGCATTGCTTAATTTTTAGCAGGTTTGATAGATCTCACAACGAATTACCAATTAGGTATTCTGATTATTCATCATTGCATAGAAATGAAACCAGTGGTTCATTGACTGGATTGACAAGAGTAAGAAGGTTTCATCAAGATGATGGACACATTTTTTGTACTCAAGAGCAAATTTTCGAAGAGATTGACAAGACTTTAAAATTGATCAATTTGTGTTACCGAGTTTTTGATTTAAATGATTACGAATTATACCTTTCAACAAGACCAGAAAAATTCATTGGCAAATTAGAAGAGTGGTGTTTAGCTGAGGAAAATTTGAAAAAAGTCTTGGACCGTACAGGTAAAAAATGGACCATAAGAGAAGGAGATGGTGCCTTTTATGGACCCAAAATTGACGTCTTATTAACTGATAACTTTGGTAAGAAACATCAAGTTGGTACTATCCAACTAGATTTCCAATTACCTCAAAGATTTGATTTGAAATATAGAGATGATATAGGGAATTTTAAAAGACCTATCATGATACATCGTGCCATTTATGGATCGTTGGAAAGATTTTTAGCTTTGTTAATTGATCATTATCAGGGAAAGTGGCCATTTTGGTTAAACCCAAAGCAGTGTGTTATTATACCGATTAATAACGAAAAACATTTGGATAGAGCATTGGAATTACAGCAACAGTTGAGTGGTAATATGATAAAAGACTCAAATCAAGAAAACATTTTTGAAAATCCTTCTAATTTAACAAACTACAAATTTGAAGTTGATGTTGATAAGAGAAACGAAACAGTTGGATTAAGAATCAAAGATAGTGTTTCAAAAGCTTACAATTATATAATATTAATTGGTGATAAGGAGTTGGAAACTGGTGAAGTTAGTATTAGATCGAGAAGTAGTAAAAGCATTAAAACTATGACGGTTGAAGCTGTTTTCAATATGTTCAAAACCCTAGAAGATAATTATGAGTAGACGTTTCTTGTGAATAGATTATAAATACGATAAATACGAATGTAAATTAACGATTAAATTTATTTATGTAAAACTCTATTATTAATTTATATCTGGTATATTTTCTTCCTCAAATTTTACCTCTACTTTTGGTAAATCATTATATAGAATACTATTGTCGCTGACAATGTTCTTAGGTAAATAATCTCCATTTTCAGCTAAGAATTGATGTCTAATCGAACTATCATTTTCTGCTAAGTTATTTATCTTTATATTGAACTCATTAATTAAACTCTTAATTTTGCTATTATACAATTTTCTTCTTTGCAATTCGACTTTTAAATCTTTGAAAGATTTTATAAAAAGTTCATAGTATTCGACTAAAGAGTTAATATCACTGTTGATATCAGTTAAACACTTTAAATTTGTTTTCAAATTATCACTTAATTTATTTACTTGAACTAATTGATCTGATTTGAATCTTAGTCCAAATATTTTTAACTCATCCAATAAATTTAAAATTGACTGATAGTTACTATTAAACTGAGCTAAATTTTGATTTTCAATCTGATCACAATTTGACTCTAAATTTTTATTTATATTCATTAAATCATTATAAACTAAAGGTAATTCCAAGTAATCGTTTTCTAATACTTTGAAGATTTGTAATTTTGCCTCACTGGAATTTGACTTAACTTTTATAAATTCTATTGATTCCAAACACTGGTCATAGTGATTTGTCAAACTTTCTAATATTAATGCCATCTCTTGTTCTAACAGATTATTTGATTCTATAAGTTTGTTAATATTTGCAGTAATTTTGTCTATTGAATTGAGATTTGATGATATTTGGTTCAACTTGTTATTAAAATCATTGATTGATATGGTTAATGAAGAAATCAATGATGACAAAGTATTTTTATCATTTTCTAAAGAAGTGAGTATATCAGAATTGTTATGTATTATCATATTGACTTCTTCCTGATTTATGAAATGATAAAGCGTTTTATTATGATCATCTATACCTTTAACTGATTTTAACTTATCCAAGATATTCTCCAACCTATTTTTAACCAAGTCTTCATTAATCCCATAATTCAGATTATAACTACCAGTAATCTCATCAAATAACTTATTCAAACTATCTTTCAAAATATCCAACAATCTCAATTGTTGCCTTATCGAATCGATGTAGAATTGATAGCTATTATTATTCACCAAGAGATTAATCTTGAATACAGTAGCATTTAACAACTTGTTCGAGTTGTTACATATTATATTTGAGTTAGACAAGATCAACCTCGATTCCACTATTATCTTATTCTGTATAATATTGATCAATTCATCATCATTATATCTATTTGTCGTTGTCATTCTAAGTCCTGTTTAAATTTATATGTAAATTTGTACGATTTAATAAATAATTTTAAGTACCTTTATATTTTTTTAAAAAGGAAAAGAAGAAATCACATTTAGTAAAATATTAAATAATATTCTCATCTTTCAGTAGAATGAGCCTGAATAAGAGGAAGAGAAATGTATTCATAAGAGACTTTAAACCAGATGAATTATTGAACAAGGTATTTAATAAGGATAACAATGGAATTGGAGAAGATGCTGAAACAATGGATACAGATTACAGCGACGATTCAAGAGCTGATACGAAAACGACAAGGAATTTTGGGTTTGGACATCAGATGTTTGTTAAGCTGGGAGGATCAACTCCAAGTATGGTTAATGAACTGGACTCAAACATGATGGGGACCATTGGGAACATGGGGAGTATGGGGAGTATGGCCAGTTTGCTGAATATGGCAAATCGTGATGACTATTATGAAGAAGAACATAACGACAAAGACGACCAAGATAATGAGCCAAGTTTTGGTAATGCAACTAAGTTGATGGATTTTGTTAAGACTGATTTAGAGACACAGCCAGTTGAAAGAATAGTAACACCCAGAGATATAGTGCTAGATCTGGAACATGATGTTCCTGTAGATAGATCAGGAAAATACGGTATTGGTGCTAAGCTTTTACTGAAGATGGGTTATAAGGAGGGCCAGGGTTTGGGTAAAAATGGTAAAGGTATTGTTGAGCCTATACAAACAAACCTAAGACCTCAAGGACTTGGTGTTGGTGGTGTTAAGGAAAAGAAAAATAAAGACAGAAAGCACGGGAAAGATGAGAATGTCACAGAGGATGATAGTATTGATTACGCTTCGAGTGATGATGATGAGTTTTCTGACTCAAATTTAAAACATCAGAAAAAGAGCAACACACTGTACATTCCCGATTTGTTCACTGTCATTGATACTATGGAAAGTAATGGATTGAAGGTTCCGATAGTTTTCAAAGAAATATCTGATAACTATTACAATAATATGGACAAAGATCAGGTTGATAATGAGAAACAACCATTTATTCAATTGAAAAAACCAAATGATGATATCATAGATGTTGATATTTCCAAATTAAGTTTACAATTGAATAATATCAATAGACTGTTTAAGGAGATTAGTGATAAAGAAGTTTATCAAAATTACCATCTATCACAGTTAAATCTAATTATAAGTAAGAGCGAGAAGAACACCATGTTATTAGACTATATAATCAACAAATTTGAGGAGTATCAACACGATATTTCAAATGATGATCAAAGCGTTAAATTGGAAAAACTTACTAACTTGTTGAAAGAATTTATGAATAATGTTGATATCATTACATGCGCCATGAGCCAACAAGATGATTTAGATATAGAGAGAATTATAGTTTCCCTGTTAAAAGAACAATATGATGATATTGTTGAAAATTGGGATCCTTTAAATTTCGAATCGACTGAAGGATTAGTTGACATTGTTTTATCATGGAAGGAAATATTATCTCCAGTTTTGTTGCAAAAGGGTAACAACGAAGTCCATCTAGACAATATAGATGAAGCCGAGTTGGGATATTTTGATTCAATGTTAGTATATACTTTGTATTTCAAAGTGAAAGATTTTTTATCAAATAAATGGTCAGTTGAGCATCCGAACATTGGTTTAAATTTAATTTTAGAACTTGAAGAAATTTTACCAAGGAAAATTATCGATTTAATATATTCTGATGTAATAAAACCAAAATTTTTGAAAATTATTGAAGAATGGAGAGTTTCTGGGGATGACGAGAAGCTTTCACCAAGCTCTTGGTTGTTCGATTGGATTAATTATATTCCTTCTTCTTTGTTAAATCAAATAATATTAGAGGTTTTGAAAAAATACAATGATTACTTGAAAATTGAAGTGGATATTGATAAATTACTAATGATTGAGGATGAAGATACATTAGAGAATAAGCTAATGACGAGAGAATTGAATAATTGGAAAGAAGTAATTGGAGAAAACGAGTTTGAGATGTTCATAATAAGGAGTTTTATGGAAAATGTTATAATCTATGTGAATTTTAATTTCAGTATTACAAGACATGAGTATCTTCAAAAAATTGTCAAAATCATTAATATTTTGGGGAAAAATTTTGGTTTAAACAATACTTTAATTGATAAATTTATTAATTTAACGGTGATACAAAAATTTTATTCCAAGATTTATGCAGAATTAATTAATAATAAAAATATAAATTTTGAAACTATTTCTAATATATTGCAAATCTGGAATTCTTCATTTTATCTGTTTATGGAATCTTTGAAATGTGTTAAAATAACTTTTTTAAAAATATTGGATTTAGTGAATTTTATAATGGATACAAGGCAAAAATACAAAGTTGTTCCTAAAATGTTTTCTCCTGTTCCAGAAAAATCCACATTTCAAATAATTAAAGAGTTGGAGAACTGTACTTCTTTAAGATTGAAACATACTCAACAGAAGCAACCATCTCAAGATTTTGATGAAGAAAACAATGTCAATGGCATACCGGCATCTAAACTCACTGTTAGTTTCAAAGATGTTGTACAAGATTATTGCTCTAGAAACAATATGTTTTTGTTACCTTTAAAGACACATTCAATAAATGGATTTCCAATGTATAAAATTTCTAAAAGCGTCAAAGGTTCCAATGCTTTATATTGTTATATATTTGAAGATGTATTATATATTACACAAGGTGTTGAAAAAGGTGTTCCTAATGATATCGATCAAGATACATATGAACCTATTGCGTTGGAAGAGTTGGATAAGAGAGTTCCTAACTAAACGTTATTTTGTAAATATACTGTATTATATATATTAATTAATGTAATGACTATTATTTTTTTTTTTTTTTTTTGTTTTT
>KV454015.1:798581-809106 GCA_001661245.1 Pachysolen tannophilus NRRL Y-2460
TTTTTTTTNTTTTTTTTTTTTTTGGTAAATTAGTATACATTCAACAAGTATGAAAAAAATAATAATAGAATTAATGTCATTAACTTATCTATCTTCCTTTCTTTTTTTTTTTTTATTATTTGAATTCCTTTTAACTATAGACAAGAGACTTCTTTTTTTTCTTTTTTTTTCTATTTTTTTTAAGAAAGAGATTTGAGATGGAAGAAGCAAAAACTTTAGAATAAATATGTCTAAATTTTGTTAAAACTAATTTCAACTTTGTTCTTTAGATTCATCTTTCAGTATTTCAGTAGAGAATTCCTCAATATTAACAGATGATTCATTTTTGTTAATTTTAGTAATATTAACATCTTCAACAATAAAATCGCCTTTATCATTTTCAAATACTTCAACGAATTCGGCATTTTCCGGTTTATCTCCATTTCCATTTAATTTTTCAACTTCTTCTTCTTTGTCGTTTTTAATTTCACTTGAAGGAGTAGTTGTTGCAGCGTTTAAAGTTTCTTCATCTTCATCTCTCAACTCTTCACTATATACTTCTGGATATTTTCTAAAACAATTTTGCATATTTTTAAATTTTTCAATACAATCAATACCTTTTGGATCTGCTTCGGAGTAAACAAAACAAGCAAATGCCAGCTTGAATTCTTCACCACAAGGACCATGAGCCATACCGCCTAAACATGGACAATCCCAATTAATTTCTCCAGTTTCTGGATTATATGCAGCAGCTTGACTATGATCTTCCTCATTCACAGAATCTTCAGATGAAGTTTTTGGAGTAGAAATCTCCTTATCTGTAGCTTCTTTTGGTAATTCCTTCCCTTCAGCATCAGACGAAATAAAATCTGAATTTAAAAGATAACTAGATGAAACTGTAAAAGAAGTTATACCTAAAGCTAATAACATCCATTTTCTATTAATGTTCTTGCTGCGGCTTTCCAAATTTAAATTTGAATTTGTATATAATCTTCTTGGTACCACTGAAGAACGGTTTAAAGTACCTAAATTCTTGACAAAAATTCTTCTAAACATAACTGAAAAAAAAAAAAACAATCTATTCTTATCTTTCAACTTAACTAACTTATGATTTTACTCAAATAAAAATAGCTAGCAACTCTCTTTTAATACCATTGATATGGATGACAAATTTTTATTTTGAAAAATTTCTTATAAATTTCTTACACCGGGAAAAAAAATTGAGAAAAAAAAAAAAAAAAAATCCAAAAAATCCAAAAAATTGAAAAGTCGTGCTGCTGAAAACCAAACTCCCAATGAGGAAATTTGTTTATTTTTCAAGAAAAATTAAAAAAAATTGAAATTAATCTTTCTTTCTATTTATCTATATCTATTTTAGCTTTATATATATAATAACTACAATTTATAAAAGATGAGAAAGATTTAGCTATTTTTTTTATTAATCAATCTATTTATCTAATCATCTATCTAATTATGGATACTTTTTCTAATTTTTCTATTTGTTGTTGTTGTTGTTTAACAGCAGTTATATTTTTTTTGTACACTATTATTACTGTTATCGGTTGTAATATCTATATTATCAAAAGTTAATAATGTAGTATTTTCATTTAATTTCTTTAATCCCAATTCACTAACTCTTAAAAATAATTTTTCAACATCTATATAATTTTTAGCACTAATCTCTATTATATCTTGATTTATATCATCAATTAAATTACTTAAATTAAGATTTGAAAAACCAAATTCTCTAGCTTGTCTTAATGAAACTTGTCGTAAATCTATCTTATCCAATTTATTTCCAACAATCATAATACTAGGTGTTGCAACATGACAATTTTCTAAAAAATTTTGAATCCATTTATTAAGATTATGGAAACTATTTGAATTTGTTATATCATGTACAACAATAGCTATATCTGAACCTCTATAAAAAGTTCTACTAATTGAATTAAACCTTTCTTGCCCAGCAGTATCCCATATTTGTAAAATAGTATCATTCACCTTTGTTGTTAAATAATCTCCTCCTATTGTTGCCTTATACGCATTAGAAAAAAGATGATGAATATATTGACTTCTAATTGAAGTTTTACCAACTGAGGCGTCTCCTAAAAGTATCACTTTTATTATTCTATTACTACCACCATTATTACCACTACCGCCATTGGATCCCGGTACTGAACTTTGGTTTGACATCTACCAAACTCCAGAACACAATTCCCCAAATCTCTTTAGGTCTTTTTCTTTATCTCTCTTCGTCTTTAATAGCTAATCGTCCAATTTACCATCATCATTTTGAGATTAATCTAGAAATTTAAACGGTCGTGCGAATTTCATTACCAAAATTTTATAAGTGAAACAACAACACACATTTAGAATTGAATCAAATATCAAAACTATATATAATTAAAAAACAATTAAAAAAAAAAGAAGACTTATTTGTATCAGGAAAAGCTAATCTTTAGGGGGGGGATAAAATAAAATAAAATAAAATAATAAAGAAAAAATGAAGATATTTTATATTGGTATTCTTAGAAATCAAAAGGGAACAAAGACTATTGAGTTATCATCGGCAAGAGATGTTTCTTCTTTTAGTTTTTTTGAAAGAGCAAGGTAAGATTCTTTTATCCATTTACTATATTTTATTTTATATTTTAATGGTTTAACCGCCACTTGAAAAAATATTTGTTTGAAACTAACAATTGTTTATATTTACTTTTTAGTGTTAACCAATTCATGACTTTTTTCGCTGAAACAGTTGCTGGTCGTACTGAACCAGGTCAAAGACAAAGTGTTGAAGAAGGTCAAAGTAAGTTGCTATTTTTTTTTATTTATTTATTTATTTATTTTAGATGAAATATAATTATATACTAACAAGATTCTTTTTTTTTTTTTCTTCAGCTTATGTTGGTCATATTTATGCTCGTCAGGAAGGTGTTGCTGCTTTCATAATCACAGATAAGGAATACCCTGCTAGACCTGCTCATTCACTTTTAAATAAAATCCTTGAAGAATATCTTTCACTTCATCCACCTAGTGAATGGTTATCAGTTGAAACAAGTTCAGCATCATTAGAATTCCCAGATTTAAATAATTATTTATCAAAATATCAAGATCCTTCACAAGCAGACTCTATTTTAAAAGTTCAAAGGGAATTGGATGATACAAAAATTGTTTTGCATAAAACAATCGAAAGTGTTTTGCAAAGAGGGGAAAAGTTGGATGCATTGGTTGATAAGTCTGAAGCATTAAGTTCAAGTTCAAGGATGTTCTATAAACAGGCAAAGAAGACTAATTCTTGTTGTGTTATTATGTAAAAAAGAGAGAAAAAGGGAAATTGGAAGAAATTAGTGTAAGTTTATTTATATAATTAATAAAGATATCTTTTTATTATTATTTTTTTTCTTTTTTTTTTTTTTCTATATATATATATTTTCTTCTTAATCTCTGTTTCTTCTTTTTTTTTTAATCTTAATTAAACGCTACATGATGATGGTGCTTTGGATTTGCTCTATTTTCTGATTTTATATTGTGATAGTTTTGTTTTTTTTTTTTTTTTGCTCTTTCTTGTTTTTTTGTTCGTATATAATATTTCCATAAGAAAACGATATTGCTTTAATAATATATAATTTTTCACTTTTTAATAATTATTTTCATTGGAAATAAATACTTTTGTTTAAATATATTGATGTATAAATATAAAGAAAATACATATAAATAATTGGTAATTCATAATTTTGGTTTAAAATTGGATGAACCTAATGGTTCATAAACGCTATTGAATAAATAATCATTTGGAATGGTTCTTTTACCAGTTCCTTTAATATTGACAAAACTTTCATTTAAATCATCAATCTTGGTAGCACCAATTAATCTCATGTTCATTTCAAGTTCATCTCTTAAAATATCAAACAGTTTTTCAACACCTTCTTGACCATAAGTAGACATTGCATATAGAAATGGTCTACCAATACCAACACCATTACAACCAAGACTTAACAGTTTCATAATATCAGTAGCTCTTCTAATACCACCATCAACAAAAATTAGGAATTTTTCCTTATTATATAAATTTTTTCTTTTAATATTGGAACAATTTCTGCTAAAACTTCTACAGGTGCAGGTGCAAATTCCAATTGCCTACCACCATGGTTTGAAATTACAATACCACTACAACCAATTTCTGCTGCTCTCACGGCATCTTCCCAACGTTGTACACCTTTTAATATAATTGGCATTTTCGTTATAGATTGAAACCATTTGATATCTTCCCAATTTAAAGATGTATCAATAAATGAAGAAATTGCTCTTGCTGCACCTTGATTTCTATCAATTTGTTTTGATTCTTTTTCATTAATTTTTTGAACGTTAGAGTCTTGATCAGATGAAAATTTACTTCTCATATCTTTTTCTCTTCTTCCTAATGCAGGTGCATCAACTGTAATAAATAATCCTTTAATACCTCTTTCCTCTGCATGTCTAACAATTCTTTCGGTAACTTTTCTATCTGAATTAACATATAGTTGAAACCATTGATTTTGCCCATCAATAGCTTCATCTGCAATTTCATCAAATGAAAAAGAAGCCAATGTTGGAATCATTTGTATAATTCCAGAAGTACCACATGCTCTAGTTAAGATTTTTTCACCATCAGCATGACCTAATTTTCCCAATGCTGTAGCAGTTACATAAAATGGTAATTTAGAAGGACAACCTAACATTGTTGTTGATAAATCCACATTTGATACATTAATCAAAATTCTTGGTCTGAAAAAAATTTGTTGATAAGCCAAATGATTTTCTCTAAGTGTAATTTCATCATCAGCACCAGAACTATAATAAGCCCATCCATTATTAGTCATTATCTGTCTTGCAACCAATTCAAAATCAAACAAATTCAAAATCTTGGATAAATCAGGCTTTAAACTAATCAATTCTTGTCTTTTGATTTCTTCTTCAGTCTGTTCATCTTCTTCATCAGCGTCATCCGGTGCAACCAGTTCCATATCCCCTTCAACGTCACCCAAATGATTTTCTTCAGCTAAATGATCAACCATATCTCTCGGATGAACCACATCAAACGCCTTAGTTGCATCTCGACCAGCATATTTCAAAATTATATCTTTACCACCTGGATGTTCATCTAAAAAATCAGTAACATTATATGCCTTACCATGAATTATAATCCAGCAATCTTCTTCATTATCATGCGTCTTAACTTCTTCTACCGTAGGCATATTTAAGAGAAAAAAAAAAATACTAAAAGCTCAATAACTATGAATCAACAAAAAAAGACAAAGATAGAAAAAAAGAAAACCAAAGAGAGAAATATCTTTTAAGTAGAATTAGACATGTATAAAATATATATAATATATAATATACATATATATATATATATATGATTTCCAATATTAAATTGGTGATTGGAGTATTTCAGATCATCACTACTAGATTCCACTTTATCTCTCGCGGAAGATAGCAAAGGTGCTTTGGGGGTGATTCCGCTGAAGCGAGGGAAGAGAAACGATTACAAAGGGGAAGAAAATGTGGATAGAACCAAGGGCGGTGCTGCGTGAGAGCCTAAAGAAAAGTAAAAAAAAAAGCAAGAATTAAAAAGTGGGGAGAAAAGGGCTGTTTATTACGTTACTGGATATCATAAAAAAATGATATCAAGGGCTGGCGGAATACTACGAATAAACAAACAAATCAATCAAACAAACAAAGAATCAAATAAATAAACAAACCGATAGATAGATAGATAGATAGATAGATAGATAGATAGACGTGTAAAATAAATCAAAAAATATAAAATAAGAAAAAAGATAATAAAAAAGTAAAATCAAATAATAACAGTATTAATAGTAAGTAATAAAAACACAAACAAACAGATATATGTATGTATAATGAATGATAATAAGATATAAATATCAACAGAGATGTTGTAAACATAAAAGCAAAAACCAAATGTAAATTCTTTTTTTTTTTTTTTATTTTATTGTATTTTGTTTTATTTTATTTTATTTTTTATTTTTTTATTTTTTTTTTTGGTCTTTGATTTTATTTTTTCTTTTTCTTTTTCATGTTTTTTTTTATTCAAAAGTTTTTCAAGTTCTTTCTTCTTCTTTTGTGGATTTTTTAATTTGTTTTAGCTCTCCTTTTTCTTCACTGTCTTCACTATCACTTCTAACGTCTTCAGCACCGTCACCAGTGATGACTCTGTATGCAACTTTTAAGATTAAAAACATCCAGATTATAGCAACGATTTGTAAACAACCCAATAAAATCAAAAATATGTCAATACTTCTGTCTGTATAGCACCTTTTTGGAATGATTCCTCTTGCTAACACATCTCTACAATTATAATCCATTAATATTCTTGCCTTTGACCAAGCATGGTAAAATAAATAGTTGTAAGCAATATGTCTCAAGAGTATCCAACTGATTAAAAAGACAACAAACAGCAGGTCACATACAGTTGTGTATCCACAATATTTCAACATTTTCAGGAGCGATAAAAAGACATCAACCACATCCATTAATACAAGTATAATATGACCTATTCTAGTAAAATAATAATAATATGAACCAATAATCAACAGACAAGTAATGATATGATGAGAAAACATATGGATATAATCTTTTCTCTTTTCTTCAATATTTAATACAAAAATTTGTTGAAGCCAACATGACATTTGAACCAAATAATAACATTTAAATGAAAAAGAAAGTTTATCATGTGGCCATCCAACATATATATTATCACATTGGAAAAAATAATCGGAATGATAATAGAGATAATATCCATATGACCAAGACACCCCATAATAAAACAAAGACCAACCTTGTTCTTTAAATCTTTGAACAGCTTTTGGTCTAACAATATGGAAAATTTGAATAGCTATTGGTCCTAACATATAACTCATGAAAAAAGATCTTAAAAAAATTAAAATTATAACCCAATTAAAAACAAAATAAGAATCATCAATACCAATATCATAATATTCAGAACCTGGTATCTTATATTGTAATTTGAAAAATTTGTTTAAAAATGGTTCAAATATTGAAATTTGGTTCAACAAATGTAATATAGCATATGTTAATACAGTTAATTTCATGTGATGCCTGCTGATGAACCCTATTATAGAATCACGTTTTCCATTATCCGTAGATGTATTCTTAGTTTTAGTACCGTGCCTGGAACCTTTGCCGGTTTTCGATTTCACTCTATTTATATTAGCAGCAGCATTAGAAGTTGCAGCAGCTTCAATAGATGAAGACCTTTTCAACAATTTTGCAAACTTAGCATTGGAGTCTATTGACGATGCAGAAGAAAGTGAAGAAGATGACATGACTGATATATAAATATAAATATATATATATATATATGTATGTTTATATATATATATATATATGAACTCTAATTCTAAATTATTTTGTATAGTAAACAAATGTGTAATACTTGAACAATGATGTCACAAATTTATAATAGCACAGAACGAATGTCAATTATTATACCTCAATCTAAAGTTACAATTACAGATACAAATATGCTTCTATTTTTGGTCCAATTTTGTTTCAAACTTTTTTGTCCTGAGTACTTTCTTTCCACCACTTCTTTGAAAATTCTTGTTTTTATACGAAGATTTTTGAGTCAGAAAAAAATGAAAGACTAATACAGAAACGTAAAGCAAAAAAAAATGAAAAAAAGAATTAAAAGAGTGAATACCCAATTGAGTAAAACAAGTTCCTGCCCAATCAAAGTGAAAAATCTAATAAAAAGTTCTTAAGTATTGTCTATATGTTGTTGTTTTTTTTTGTCTAAACGTGTCGACTTTTGTATTTGTATATATTTTGCCTGAACTTTTTTTTTTTTTTTATTTTTTAAAGAAAACACATATAGCTTAAAAGAATCGATTTCATCTTCGCTCATGATGAAAAAAAAAAAATAAAAAAATTTTTTGAATTTCACCAGACCACATTTTGTAAATATGACACGACCTGGCTGTATACTAGTAAATGCCAAGATTGATCTTGATTACTTTAGTCAAAAAGTGTTGGTGTGTATGTTGGTAGCGGGTTTATAGTGCTTCTGCTGCTACTACTACTATGATTGTGCTACTGCTGTTTTTCTGAACTTAAACCCATCAATAATTGATTAATTGCCTTTCGCACAGTGTACTCATCGTAGCTGTTCCATTGTTCATAAAGTGTTAGTAGCTCCTGTATACTTTCTATCATTTCATTAAAGTCAATATTTGATACTGCTAAAAACTTGTTAAAATTCTCCAATCTTTCCTTATTACCATTGTTTCGTAAAACTATTGTCATATATATGCTTGTAATCGATATTATATGTGGTGGGAATAACAAATTTAAATCTGTTATATAGCTATCATTAATTACTGACCAACAAATTTGTAATTCTTCTCCACTTAATCTTACTTCATGATTACTATTAGCGCTATTAGTACTATTATTATTATTATTATTATTATTATTATTATTATTATTATCAGCACCTAGTACTTCTAAAATCTGCATCAACGATTCATATGGGTGATGTACAATTAAATAACAATCCAATTCTTCTATTAAATAAAATTCCAATTCAGCAATCTTTGTTAAATCATTTGGGATATATTCTGGCCATAAATTTCTTGATTCATTTAGTAAATTTCGTATATGTTGCGGATTTTCTTCAATTTTACAAGCAGTATAAATGCATGAAGTAACTAATAAATATACATTTACTTCCAATATCGAAACATTGATTAAAAACCTAGTCAAAAAAATTTCAGCAGTCCCTATAACAACTTGTCGAAGATTTAATTTCCTACTCAATTTAATTGTTAAATTATGTAAATATATTCTCATATTATAATCATATTTAACCGCCGTTGACAGCGCTACCTTGTATACTTCATTCCTTTTCTGTTCTAATTCACCTCGAGTAAATTGCCATTTCAACCTCTGAGTAGAGTTCCAATAATTAGCACTCATTTAGCTTTTCTCTCAATTTAATCAATTTTTCAATCATCTACCAATCTACTTACCTACCAACTTTTGTTTTATAAAAACTGATCTTCTTTTTCATATAGTTTACTTTTATTTTAAAATCATATTCCAGTAGTGTAAAACATATCAAACGGTTTCATCTTTTTTTTTTTTCAACTTTTCGCACCATTTTGTTTTCTATATAAGAAAAATTTTCAACCTTTTTTCTTTCTTTAATCTAATTTTTTTTTTTCTTTTTTTTTTACTTCTTGTTTCTCACGTTCATGGGCCAAAGAATTGTTAATTCATCGAGGTTAGCAAAAGGATGGGATCTATCTATTAGTTCCATCAATATGATTAACTTTGGGGAAAGTCTCCGGTCGAAGTTGACGGAAACGTCTGTTTGAATAATACAGTTCAAATATACCTTTTATTTTTTCCGTTTATTCAAATGGGCAAAAAAAAATTTTTTTTTTTTTTTTCTCCCAACGCCGATTTCAATTATTTTTTTTCTTCTTTGATATTGGTATTAAGGCTTTTAATGTATAGTTGATTATTTGAATTTTCAACATTATTGTTCTTGACGAGACTTGTTTGCTCCTCTTGAGCCTTTTTGTGCTTTTTTTTCTTTCTCTTGAGAAAAAAATAAAAGCAGAATGAGTACTCGCCTAAGAATATATGTTTTTACGATTCAATGTCACTTATATTTTAAGCTATCTTTATTAAAAAGGAAAAGAATGGAGTCAGCAGGGAGGAAATTGTGTTATTTGAATACGGGAAAAAAGGTATTTATTCCCATCAGTTTATAATTGGTGGTGATTTTTTTTTTGTTTCCCTTGTGGAACAAAATAAGAATTCGGCATTGGATTTGTAACCAAATCTAAACGATAGTTATAACAATTGTAATCAATTTTTTGATTAAACCCAATGGAGCTTACTCTTGGTTCATGAACGTCGAAATTTTTTCTATTTCTTTTTTTTTTTTTTTTTACTTTTTTCTTTCTAACTATTTTTCAAAAGCTTGTATGTAAACTTATTAAAGTAGTTTTTATGCATAGTCAAATATGCCAGGCTTTACAATTTATTTATTATTTATTATTGATGATGAAATAACTAAGCAACATAGAGTCAAGCTCAGAGTTTCAAATTTGGAACGGGGACGAGAATTGCAAAATTTTTCTGAATGATAAAAAACCAAACTGAAAAAGAGAAAAAAAAAAAGAAAAAGAAATTAGAATAGATAATAGATAATAGATAATAGATAATAGTCACGAGAGCTATTAAAGTTTAATTTGCAGTAGCGATCAAAAATGTAATCTATATGTAGTAGCAGTAAATCAAGATAAAATTAATTTACAAGTAGTTAAAGTTATTAACTATTTTTTTTATAAAGAAACATTCTTATAACCTCTTACAATTAATTCTTCAATTCATCTTTAACTCTAGACCTTTTCTCATAATAAAAATTAATAAAAAAAAAAAAAAAAAAGAAAAACGTTTTGCCATTTTTAGTGTGAAATTTTTATATTCAGCTAATTAGAGCAAAATCAAATTG
>KV454015.1:827075-845382 GCA_001661245.1 Pachysolen tannophilus NRRL Y-2460
TTTTTCTTTTTTCTTTTCTTTTTTTTTTTTTTTCTTTAGACAAACATTCATTCATCAGCGTCATTTAATCTCTCAATGATATAGATTAGATTTGATAGCTGATGTGTTTCTTGTGCAAAAACTCTAATACAGTTTTTGTTTTGAAACAATTGATGAATGCGAGATCAATTTCATTTGGTAGAGTGTATCTCCGTTTGATGAGTTATCACGATGAATCTTTCGGTCATGATCTCTAGTATATTCATTTTATATTTTTTTTTCTAACAAACTATAATATCTGGAGCAATGAAGTTACGATATCTATGGAATATGTTACATTATAATATTTCTAAATTTTTACTTCTAATAAAACATTGATTTTTAGTTATCTAGATGAAAATATTTTTTTTTTTTTTTTAAATCAAGAGTTTTATTGTTTGAACTCATCACAAAATTTCTGTCTTTGGTTCCTATGATTTCAAAACACTTATTGAAACGGAACTTGTTTAAATAATCTTTCCATCTTCCGCTTTCTTGACTATAGTAGGTCTACTTTTCCGGAAAGTAACTGTGTTTGAAATTTTCTACAAACCCTGGAATTAATGGGCACATTTCTCGGAGAAACTTCATGTCCCCATACTTATTATACCAAATAGAAAATTTTCACCAACTGGCAAAAGAAAAGAAAAAACTACAATTACGATATTAGTTGATATAAACGCTGTTTTATTTTTAAGCTGGTCAGTCTTTTGCCTTTTTGAAATAAAAAGTTTATGTAATATATGTAATAGTTGTAATAAAAAAATTCAAAGAACAAGACAAAAATAAAAAAAAAAAAACAATATATATATATATATATTTTTAATTTTTGTTTTATTGTAATTGTAACTCTAATATACAAAGTGTCAATCACCAATTTTTTTTTTATAATTTTATATTTTATTATTTTTTTTTTTTTTTGTTGCTTGAATATTTCTAATTCATTTGGTAGCTTCGATAAACTTATTAACTTCACCTTCACTACCTAACCAAATTCCACTTCTATCATGAATTTTCTTTGGAAGTAAATCCAAAATTCTTTCACCTTTATCAGTAACGGCCCTACCACCTGCTTGTTCTAATAACATGGCCATTGGGAAACATTCATATAAAATTCTCAATTTACCAGTTTTTGATTTAGTATCTGCTGGGTATGCAAATAAACCACCATATAATAAAGTTCTATGGACATCAGCAACCATTGATCCAACATATCTTGCAGAATAAGGCTTACCATTTTCTTGTGGTTTCTTCAATGATTCAATAAAGGCAACAGTCTTTGGATCCCAATAATGGGAATTACCCTCGTTAATAGAGTATATAGCTCTAGTCTTTGGAATCTTCAACTTTGGGTGAGTCAAGATGAATTCACCTAAATTAGTATCTAAAGTAAACCCATTTACACCATTACCAGTGGTTAACATCAAGTGTGCAGATGCACCATACATGGTGTAACCAGCAGCAACTAATTCTGTACCGGATCTCAAGACATCTTTAATATTACCTGTTGATCCGGGCAACAATTTGAAAACACCAAAAATGGTACCTACTGAAACACCAGCATCCAAGTTTGAAGAACCATCAATTGGATCACAACAAACAGCATAATTTCCCCCCGGTGTATCAAAGACAATCAAATCCTCTTGTTCTTCACTAACCACCAATTTGACATTACCACTTGATTTCATGGCATTGATGAAAATTTCATCTCCAATAACATCCAATTTCTTTTGATCATCACCTGTAGCATTTTGTACACCTGCCAAACCTATCAAATTAACCAATTCTGCTCTTCTAATTGTATGAGCAATATATTTGAAGGCAAATTGTAAAGAATTCAATAATAAGGTCAATTCACCAGTTGCCCTTGAACCAAGCTTCCGTTGTTCTTCCAAGATAAATCTTGTTAAAGTAACAATATCTGTATTAATTGATTTTTGTTCATCAACCATTGTGGGCTTATTATTAATTTATAATCAAGAAAAATTAGTTAAAATAAAAAAAAAATTTTAATATTTCTAACTTAACTATAAGAAAGAATTAAAAATATGAAAAGAAAAATTATCAAACATAATTGCAACTTGAACTAGCTTTATATATATATATACACAAGACTCCCATTTTGAAATAAATCATCATTGATGCTTAAAAAGTGGGTATTTACAGCAAGATAAATTTCTCCGAGATTCTTGCCCCTTAAAGAAATTTGACCTTTTTTTTTTTCCGATGAAAGTTTAATAATACAAAAGATTTTAACCAACAATACTACATCATTCGTTGTAAAGCTTTCTTCGAGTAATGAAAAACTTTAGAATATATAATAGTAGAAGTAGTAGCGTGTGTCTCTATTGTTGGTAGTATGTTTTTTCTTTTTTTGCTTTTTGCTTTTTTTTTTTTTAATTTTGTAAATTTGTGTTTCCCTTTAATTGAGATGTTTAAGTACTAAAATGGAATAATTGTGGAGGGAAACATCGGGGAAGAAGGCATAAATAAAAATTTCTTATGTATAAACGATTTATTTTATTTGACTTTACATTTTTCCAAATCAAAAAGGAGCTCTAGATCCCTTTCTAATTAATCATTAGTAAAACAGATACTAGCTATCTTATACATTAGTGATCTATTACCTACCATATATGAAATTTATTTATAATTTTATCTTATAATAATAGAGATAGAGACCAAAATTATTACTAATTTACTAACTAGCATTAAAGTCAAGTCTGTTGTTCAGCATGCACTACTTTTAAATGGGCAAGTTTTTACGTTTTACATATTAGTTAATTACCCCGGGGAAATTTTTTTTTTTTTTTTCTTTTTTTCTTTTTGGGGAAAGAGGATTTCTCTTGCAATGCTTGCAATGACCGACCCGGTTAAGTCTAATTTGGATTGGGATAAACTAAAGGAGAGAAAAGGAACCGGGGATAAGTTATTTCTTAGGTTTTATCAATTTTTACTACTGATTATTCTCACTGAAACGCGGCGTCGGTAGTTTTACTGATAATATTCCTATCTATGTCTAAATTCCTAATTATATCGAATTTCGGATATCAATTCTGAAGACGGCTAGTATTATTACTACTGGTATTAATACTATACTAGCACAACCAATATTGTAATTTTTTTTATTTATTCTCTGTATAGATTACTGTTTATGCAAGTATCTATAACTTGGGGTTTTTAGAACTGTAGATCTTTTTTTTTTTTTTACTAGAAATGAAAAAAGATTATAAAACATAAAGCTTTTAACAAGTTGAAACAATACTCGTAAAAACAGTGAATTTAATAACTAAAACTCCAAAAGGTATCTTTAAAATTCAAATAACAAATCAAACTAATGTTAATAATAATAATAAAAAAAAAAAAAATTGGAAAAAAGTATTCAATAGAAATAAAAAAAAAGGGCATAAAACATTTAAGAAATGATAATATATGTTACAATAAAAGACCAAATATATATGTGAAAAGAATAAAAAGATAAAAAGAATAGATAAAAAGAAGAAAAAAATAATAATAATAATAGTAATCGTACTAATGAAATGATCTTTTCTTTCATTAGAATCCCGTTTCTTCTCTAGTGTTGTATAATAATAATAATGTTTTGAAAAAAAAAATTCACTTTCACTTTCACTCTCTTTTTTTTATTTTTTTTTTTTTTTTTGGTATATGTGTTTTCTCATTCAAATAGTTGTTGTTATAATTTAATTCAGAGCAACTTTTGGAGTCTTTTTCCTACCAAATAAACCTCTTTTCTTCTTCTTTTCTTCAACTTTTGGAGCAGGAGCAACATATACTGATTGTTCAGTATTTGGATTATCATTTCCAAACGAAATAACATTATTTGTATTTGTTACATTATAATTTTCATTTGTATCTGCGTATTGACTATTACCATAAGGATTTGATTGAAAATTTGGCATATTAGTTCTTAATTTCCATCCTAACTGAGGAGTTTCCAACTGTTGTTTATAAGTTAAATCACCAGTTATAGCATATTCAAAAGCTCTAATTGTATCTAAAGGTCTTTCATCTCTAGCTCTTGTTGGATTTGAAATATCGGGTTGTACAATAGGTTGACCAAAAATATCTTTTAATTGTTTTTGACCTTCTGTTGATAATGATGATGAACGTACATGAACATTTGCTTGTTCTTCATATGGTTGTGCCTCATTAACTGCTGATAAAATTGGATCATGAACATTTTGAGACCTCATCTTAAAATTCTTTTCATCTGCTTTTGTTATCTTAATTTCTGGTTCATGATATGATAAATCATTATCTCCAGAATTATTCGATTTCTTTGAAGACTTTCTTCCCATTAAACCCATACTGCCAAAAAATTATAAAATTAAAAATTAATTTAAAAACCTCAAATTACTTGAAAACACAGTTCAGAAAAAAAAATTTTTTTTTTTTAGTAAAATGATAAAATTTTATTAAATCTATAGCGTAAAATATACTTTAACGTCTTCCGATAAAGTTAAACGAGACGTATATATATTTATATATAACAATATTTTTCTTTTTTCTTTTCTTTCTTGTTTTTTCTTTATTCAAAAAAGATAAAATAAACTAAAATGAATATTAGTAGTTGTATATAAGAACTTAACTTAACTTCAGATAATTATGGGTCTTTTTATGCGAATTTTTTTAAAAATTTAATTAACAAAAAACTATAGCCTCTTCGGAATGGCAAAGTCCAACAGCAAAATTGGGAAATCCTTAGAAAATAAAGCCCGTGGATAGTATGCAGCACAGCACAGTGGAAACGGGAATTACATGAGATCTAGATCCAGCTTTTTTTTTCCTTTTTTCTCGCCCATTTTTTTTTTTATTTTTTTTTAATTTTTTTTTTGCAGCGCAGTTACTTCAATGAGCAAAAACCTCAGGAACAACGCTTTAATACATAGAGAAAAAAAAGGGGAAATCTCATATAATAATCAATTTTACAGTCCAATCAATACATGTTTGTCTGTCCTTCTTACAAGCAGTTTTATTTAAATGGGTTTCTTTTTTTTTTTATTATTTTATTTAATTTTATTTTTATTTGTTTTCCAAGCCAGCAAATTAACCGCAGTTAATAAATAGGAGAGGCTTGGTTTGATAAGTATTTGAATAAATGATTGAGCGTAGTACTAATACTAGGGTAGGATATTAGAATACTAGTATCATACTAATAATTATCAATTTAATTTTTGTTATTATTAAAATTGTTATTGTAAGCGTAACGTGTATGTTATTTTTTTTTTTTTTTTGTTTTCTATTGACACTCGCACTCCCGCCAAAGCGCCATTACAATTTGAATAAAGAAATAGTACCACTAAGCAATTGCAAGCATAAGGTTTTATTCATTCCACACACACAAAAAAAAATAAACAATATACATATATATACTTTTATGTATGACTGTTGTTCTTGTTCTTATTCTTATTCTTGTTCTTGTTCTCACCTTCTTTAATTTTTAGCTGCGCCTTATTTATTTATTTGCAAAAAAATTAAATTTTTTGTTATGATGTACGTGTATGTGTGTTTACGTTAGTGGGGGAAAAAAATTAAAAATTAAAAATTAAAAAAAAAAAAACAAATAGACAACTTTCAATTACGTAATGGATGAATAGAATACGTATCCCTTTTGATCATTACGAATTAAATATTGAATTATCCCTTTAATAAAAAAAAAAAAGTAGAAAAAGCACTGAGCTACGATAATCATGCAGGTAAACTAATCCAGATCTAGATAAGAAGTTTATAGAGCCCCTAGAACCACAGTATTGTCAATTCAATTTTCGTTTGTCTCTTTTTCTCTCTGATGAGATATGAGTTTGAATTCGGACTTGAACCCCTCCCATGGTCATATATATAATACGTAGGCATCATATATATATGAAGTTTTTTTTTTCTTTTTTTTTTTTTGGCGCGTCATTTTAAAAAACTTTTGCATATCATGTATATAGTGAAGTAAGTCAAGTGAAATATGAATAATTTGAAAAGAGAAATATTTAATTTTTTATTTTTTTTTGGAATCACGCGTGCGAATGAGCGAGAATTTGATAAGATCCTTTTCAAAGTATTAACACCAACGAGTAAGTAGAAATTAATAAAAATGGAAAACAGTACTACTACCATTACCATACATAACTCTCTATATGGTTTCTCTCTCTTTTTTTTTCTTTTTTGGTCTAGAGACAAATTACGTGTAAACCCAAAATCAAAGATTTATATCTATAGAAATAAAAAATTTTCTTTAAAGAAAAAAAGCTACTTCTAAAAAGATTCTTCTTGGAAACTTCAAATAATCAATCATTACTTTAATCACACTATTATATATATATATATATATATATATATAGAACGATATACTTTTTTACATCTTTTCAGAGTATAATTGTTGATTTTGAAATTTACCCAAAAGGGATAAAACAAAAAAAAAACAAAAAAAACGAAAACAATAAAAAATAAAAAAAAAAAGGCGCGAAACGTAAATAAAAGAGAAAACTCATAGTAATTATAGTCTAAAACCAAATTCTCTCTTTTTTTTTTCGATGTATAATTCTAATTTTCTAATAAAACGCATTTTTTAATAATAATACTTTTTTTTATATTTTTTTTATTTTTTTTTTTCTTTGTTATATATGTTTAATTGATTTGTTAATCGATCAAGACTATAGCGCCCATTGCTAGTATCTTTAAATATATAAATATATATATATCATTATATATATATATATATATTTATTTATTTATTTATGTTTTCAATTTTCTATTTCATTGTCTAAGCATTTTGTTCCAAGATTTTCATTTAAAAATATCTGATTTTTGAAACACATATTGTTAAAGCGTAGTTATCATTGCTACCAAAAAAGAAAAGAAAGAAAATAAATTAAAAATTAAAAATTAAGAAAAAAAAATTAAAATTGCCCGCGATTAGAAAACCATTGCAAGCAAATTAGACTAGATGTCTCTTTCAGCAGCTGCTTCTTCAAATTTTAATCAGCCAGATAGTTTTTCAAATCCAGGAAGACCACCGAAACCGCCTTTGGAGCAAACGCCATTACATCATCAGCGTAACGCCCACGCTCTATCGGATTCGGATTCTTTCGTTTCTCCATATAATAATAAAAGTAATAAGCGCGTAGCGCCAATGGCCACCATGAAAACATCATTAAGTCATAATAATAATAATAATAATAATGGTGGTGGTAGTGCTAGTGGTAATGGTAATCATCATCATATTCATAAAGGAAGAGAAGGATATATTCATGTAAAAGATGAAGGTATTATGTCATTTCGATGGCCTAAAAGGTATTTGGCTTTAAATCAGACAACTTTAGATTTTTATAAAAATGATGCTAAAGATGAAATCTCATTATCAATACCATTAATTAATATCACAAATTTAACAAGAAATCAAGTTAGACCTTTTTGTTTTGAAATACTTAGATCTCATAATCAAAAATCTATATTTGTTTCAGTAAAATCAGATAATGATCTTTATGGTTGGATAGATGCAATTTTTGCTAAATGTGGAGGGGATATTGGAGGATTATCAGGAAAGAAAGGAATTGTTACTGGAGGGATGGGGTCAGCAATTGGAGCAGTTCATCATCATAGCAATCTGAGTGGATCTTCTTTAAGCTCTGCTGTTTCAAATCCAACAAATTTTACACACAAGGTTCATGTAGGATTTGATCCAGCAAGTGGTGCATTTACAGGTTTACCAGATGAATGGAAAGCCTTGTTAAAACATTCTCATATTACCAGTGAAGATTGGAATAAAGATCCAGGAGCGGTAATAACCGCATTACAATTCATTTCTCATCAGAATAATAACGATGATGATATGGATTTGAGTTATTACACAGATAACACCAACACTAATATTAACAATAATATTAATGGTAGTGGTAGTGGCATTGGCATTGGTAGTGGCAGCGGTAGTGCTAGTGGAAGTGCCAGTGGAAGTGCTGGTGGTAGTGGTAACGGAAGTAGTACTAATTTACCATCTTCTTCATTGATAACTCATCAGAAAAAACGGCACAATCAATCAAATAACTCGTCTTTAGAAGAAAAAGATCAAATGCTTAATGCTAAATTGAGTGAATGGACAAAAGCTCCAACTAAAAATGGATTAATAACTTCTTCTGGGTTATTAGATGATTCAAAGAAAAATTTCACACCTATAAGAAAAGCACCACCTCCTCCAGGAGTTCATCCAAATTCTTCATCCTCATCAAGCAACAGGTCACCTCCAAGAGTTGCACCTTATGTTACTGGTAACACTAATTCCAATTCTAATTCAAATACAAATATCAGCTCCACTGGTGCTGGAAACAGCAATCTCAGCAATCTTAGCAAGAACAACAGTAACAATAGTGGCAGTGGTAATGATATTAATCATGAAGTTAAACAACCACATGCTGATTTAATTCCAATGAGACGTGCTCCACCTCCTCCTACTCAAAAGAGAGTTTCGCCATCTTCAGATTCTTCAACTACTACTCCAACCCTGACAACAACATTTGGGCAAAACAAGCAAAAGCAGCAACAACAACAACAGCAACAGCAACAGCAATACACAACAGCACAGAAGCCTATTTATCAAACACCACCGAATTCTGGTCCACATCATAATAATGTATCAAATACTCGTGAATTACAACTGAAACAACCACCTCATCATCCTTACCCACATCAACAAATTCAGCATCCTCCAATTCAACCTCGCAATATTCATCCAAACTTGAAACTTCAAACAAATTTTCCTGGTTCATCAAATTCACCTCAACATATGTCTCCAAACTATTCAGGCAATACGACACCAATTTCGGCTACAGCTATTGCAAACCCATATGTTATACCCCCTAAACAAACACCAACTAAAATCTCTTCGCCAGCTTCCGAGCATAGTAATTTTAGACCATATTCGCCATACCATAAACAACAACAATTGTCTTCTAGCAACTCACCTTCTCCTACACCGACTAAACCAATGAATAAAGGAAATATGGCTACTGCTGCTGCTGCTGCTGCAGTCTCAAAACAACAGCAACAATCTCCTGTTTTCGAAAAGCCAATGAGGCAAAAAAATGAAGAGAAGAGAGTTTCTTCAATGACCGAAGCTCAAATCATGCAAAGATTGAGATCAGTTGTTATCAATGCCGATCCTTCACCATATTTCCAAATGATTGAAAAAGCTGGACAAGGTGCCTCTGGAAGTGTTTACTTGGCCAGATCATTAAAGAGAAATGGCCTCAAAGTTGCAGTTAAACAAATGGACATTAATATTCAACCAAGAAAGGAATTGATTGTTAATGAAATCTTAGTCATGAAAGATTCACAACATAGAAACATTGTTAATTTCCTTGAAGCTTATTTAAGAGGTTCATCTGATTTATGGGTTGTTATGGAATACATGGAAGGTGGTTCTTTAACTGATGTTATTGAACATAACGATCACTTAACAGAATCACAAATTGCATGTATATGTTTAGAAACTATTAAAGGTTTACAGCATCTTCATAGAAAACACATCATACATAGAGATATCAAATCGGATAACGTCTTATTGAACGCAAAAGGTGATGTTAAGATAACCGATTTTGGATTCTGTGCTAAATTAACCGATCAAAGAAACAAAAGAGCAACAATGGTTGGTACACCATATTGGATGGCTCCAGAAGTTGTTAAACAGAAGGAATATGATGCAAAGATCGATATCTGGTCATTGGGTATTATGGCAATTGAAATGATTGAAGGTGAGCCACCTTATTTGAATGAAGAACCATTAAAGGCTTTGTACTTAATTGCTACAAATGGTACACCAAAATTAAAGGATTCAGAATCATTGTCATCAGAGATCAAGAAATTTCTTTCAATTTGTTTGTGTGTCGATGTTAAGTATAGAGCAACTACTGATGAATTATTACAGCATCAATTTTTGAAGACTGCTTGTCCTACAATGGAGCTTTCTAGTCTTTTAGAGTGGAAAAACAATCCAAATGAAAGACCTATAGATGATAGACATGACTAAATTATCATATTATTACGGGGGAAAATATAAACTTTACAGGACTTGAATCTTTTCTTTTTAATAGGGACTTAATTCATATTGAGTTTTTTTATTTTATTTTCTTTTAATAGTTAGATTTCAAAAATGACGTTAAATATACATTAATCCATAAACTAACTGTAATGTCTTTCTCTATATGAAAGCAGAGCTACCACCAAAAAAAAGTTTTTCAAATAAATAATGCAAAACTATACTTTTATCTATTCCAATTTATAAGACAGTTTTCTACTCAAATAATTAACAAAATATTCGTAAACCCATAACGAAATTGCACTTGTAGGTCCACTTTTTAGCAATGCAGGTGTTAACCCATGAAATAAACCTAAGAATCCTTCATATTTCAAAATAGAAAAAAACATAGTAAATGGTGTAATTTTCAGATCATGCAGTAATTGCAATCTTTTGCGAATAACATCTAACGGAAAAATACATAACTTAGAAAACAGTCCTGCTAAAAATCCACAAGTGGGCTCAATGAAACTGATCTCTTCGTTTCTAGCAAAATCCCGCAAGACTTCATAAGTAGAAAACATTATCCCTGTGGAAAGAGTGACTGAAAGTAAAGCTGGGTTAATTCCTCCGTAAAAAGCAAGATAACCTTCTTTTCTATAAATTTCCGAAATTGTATGAAACAACTTTAGAGTAGATTGTGATTCATTAGAGGCAAATCTAGTTCTCAAGACATCAAATGGATAACTTATAAACATACTCAACGAACCAGCCAGGGAACCTGTCATTAGTGAATGTACAGATGCTGATAATTTAACATCTGTTTTGTCTTCCAAATCTGAAAAAAGTTTGTTGAATACAGAATATGAGGTGAATTGTGATGAACCATATATGGCATACATTATTGAAGCCGGTACATTTCCCTTCCATAATGAGAAAAAACCTTCATTCTTAACAATGGCTGTGAAAGTTCCGATTATTCCTCTATATTTAACCTTTTGATTTTCTTGTTTAAAATGATTTTTTTTCACATACTGCAATTGTAATCTAATCTTAATTATATCCAAAGGTGCCATTACTGTTCGAGCAATAATCCCAGATATTGAGCCAGATACTGCTGCAATCGGAGCCGAGACCGTAATACCTTGTTGAAGATGGTCTTCATGTTGTTTGATGTAATCGTTTTTACTATTGCTATTATTATCGCTTGTAGTGGAATTTGAAATCTGAGACATATACAAATATTATAACGTTTTATACCATGAAGTCTCAAAATAAATTAAATTGTAATTTTATTATTTCTCTCTGGTATTATGACCAAAGCATTACCTTTCCTTTAAAATCTATAAACTTGTACTAAAGCAAAAAAATTTTAATATAAATACAATATTTTAAACATAATATATATTTTTCAATGCAAAATACAAATGCACAAAAAAAAAAAAAAGAAAAAAAAAATTTCGGGGAACAAACCAAAGGAAAGCGGAGTCTGTTCAAAGCCCTATCAGCAGTTCTGATGAACAGTTGTTATCTCTTCAACCTTTTCAAAGAATTACTATTTGAATAGGTGTCACTTTCACTATCATGGGCTCTTTTCAAATTTTCTAATCTATGTTTATCTGTAAACCATCTACTGCTATTCTCGTTATTATTTGACAGTTCTAATTGTTTAGCATCTGGATTTGCGAAAAATAAGGTATCATCGTTATTTTCAATTAAACCAGTACCGTTATGAGAGTTATTCAGTAATCTGTTAGCCATGGATTTGGACATTTTAGCCTTGTTTGCAGTACTAGCAGTAACAGCTCTAACACCAGTTCCAGATGATTTCCCAGCCATTCCCATTCCAATTTCTTGTCCAAAAGCATCATAGATCACTTCTTCTTTTGCTCCAAAGGCCATCCTATTTTGTGCCTTTTGTAAATCAGACATTTCAAATTGTTTTTTAAATTTGGTAAATCTTTTACCACTTCTCTTTTTAGATTTTTTATCAATTGGTATTGGTAAAGGTTTGACACCATTGTTTTCTGGAGGAATCTGTAATTTCTCTAATTTAGTTAAAATTTCATCTTTATACTGTACTCCCAAATTACCATCTCTATGGCTTTTGGACAAATCTATACGAGCAGCTAATACGATTTTCCCACTTAGCATTCTTAATGCCTGTTTCCTATAATCATCAGGTATCTGTTGAATTAATTCGTGATAATATAAGATTCCTTGTAATCGTATCCCAACTTGTCCAAATCCTATACCTACTTGTCTTTTATTCCCTATTGCCGGTATATTACATGATGGTGTACTCGATAAGTTCAGTAAACCTCCTACAGCTGACATTAATTGAGCTGAAATATGAGCACCAACTAAAGAAGTCAAATTGGGAGCAAATTTCGATAACCTTGAAGATACATAATTAGTAATCTTAGTCTTTGATGCATCCAACCATAATAATAAATCGCAAGCATTGATTATTGTTTCCAATTCTTCCTCTGATAATGAAAGATGAAGATTTTGTTGTTCTTGTAAAGACGCACTCATTGTTACAACCAATATTTTTTCTGAAGTTAAAAATGACTTTAACTGGTCTTCATGTTTTTTTAAATTTATATCCAAATTATTTCCCAATAATTTGACAGTTTTAGCATAGTCTACAGGATTTGTTATTAATGATGAAAGTTCAGGGAATCTTGGAGTATAACGTATTTTAATAAAATTATGAATTAATGAAATTTCAGCTTGAATCTCTGGCGAATAGTCATTGATCTTTATTAAAAAATCGTATTCCAACTGATCATCAATACTTGTTTCTTCTGTTTCTTGTAAATATGAAATTTTTTCCAACACTGGTTTTATAATTTTCGATACTTTAGATAATTTATGAATATCCTTTAAAGTTGTTAAATCAACCCTTGATATTAAATCCAATGTTGTAAATTCTTTTCCTTGAGATATAAAATTTTTCAAATTCAGTGATAAATCATCACCATTGATATCTTTCATCCTTATGTCATCATCATCATCATCATCATCATCATCATTATGAATTTTACCTTCTTCACCTTCATCTCCACTTTTAGTTTCTACTTGAATGTTGTCGCTATTATCATTATTATCATCCTCTTGTTCATCATCGCTTGATCCCAATAACTCATGTACAAATGACATTGATGATATTCCTACTAAACTTTTTTGTTTAAATGATAAACTATTTAAAAGATGATTATTATTATTATTATTATTTTTCTTTTAATTTTTTTTATTATTTTATTCTCTTTTTTTTTTCTTTTCAGGTTTTTTTCAAATTACTAAAAAGTTTCCAAAGTTTTCAAAGATTTTATGTCAATAGATCCTACTAGCAAGAGAGATATTCAAATATCGAAGGCTTTGTCTTATCTATTGAGACATGGTGCTTTAAAGGAAAAATTGGACATTGATAAAGACGGATATATTGCACTTGATGATATCTTGAGTCATAATAGGATTAAATCACATAGAGCAACATTTGAAGATATCAAGAGAATAGTTGATAGTAATGATAAGCAGAGATTTACTTTAAGACGAGGACATGATGGGGATGGTGAACATAAAAAGTATTATATATGTGCAAATCAAGGGCATTCGATTGAATCTGTTACACAAGATGAACAATTAATATTATTATCAAAAAAATCACAATTTCCCAAAATTATAGTTCATGGTACTTATACATCGAAATTACTATTAATATTACAATCTGGAGGTTTATCTAAGATGTCAAGAAATCATATTCATTTTGCTATTGGGTTACCAAATGAAGAAAAAGTTATAAGTGGTATTAGACAAAATTGTGATGTCTTAATCTATTTAGATATAGATAAATTACTCAACTCAAATGAACAAAACATCAAATTTTTCATGAGTAAAAATAATGTTGTGCTATCAGAGGGAAATGAACAAGGTATCATACCTGTTGAATTTTTTGCCAAAATATGCGATAGAAACGGTAATATAATAATGATCCCTTAAGCTTGATTTAAAAAAAAAAAAAAAGAAAACTATATACAAAAATAACAAATGAAAAAATAAAAATTAAAAGAATTTACTTTAGTTCTTTTTTTTTTCCTAAGTTGTCTTTTCTTTCATAATACTCTTTCCACAACAACCACCCATTCCTGCACCGGATGGGTTACCTAACGTACTTCTTTTCTTTTTGATACTATCGTTATCACCTAGCTCTGTATCTTTATGAATATTTAAAGCATATCTATTACCATCTTTTCTTTTTCCTTGAACAATATTTTTTCTCAAGAAAGCCAGTACTTGGGATAAATGTTCGATTCTTTGCTCCTGGGTTTTACCTTCATATTCCTTAGCTCTCATTCCTGCTCTTATCTGGTTTCTAGCTGCTGTGAGTGTGGAAATATCACCTGAAAATAAAAAAAAGAAATAAAGTTAGCAAAATATACTACTAATATATAAATTAAAATCCATAAATATATAACTTACCATCAAATGCTATTCTTGTTGCTCTTAAAGCACTTCTATATGCTTTCAATGCAGCCGCTGAAGAGGACATGTTTCACTGATACCAAAATCTAAATATAAAAAAAGTTAAGAAGAAGATGAATCCTTTTAATCAACTTAAAAGTAATTAAAATAATCTACTTTTTAAAGATTTTTTATGGATTAAATAGAGCCCAAAAGAAAGAAAAAGAAAAAGAAAAGAAAAAATTAGTATGACAGTGGCTGAAATATACCTAAATCTTACAAAATTACCTAACACAGATGGCAGTGGCTGGTGGAACATTGGGTATTACTAAATTAGGAAAGTACAAAAGATCTATGTGGCTACTGCTTTTTTTTGTAAAAAAAAAAAAAATAAACATTTATAGGTCGTGTGCACTACCACCAATTACCCTTTTTTTTTTTCTTATTTTTTTAGTGTGTAAAAAATTTTGTTTTTGGTACTAAACATTATGCAATTTCTTATTTGCTTTGCATAATCTTGCATTGTTTTTTTCGGTACTTTAAGACTAAATGTGGTATAAAAGAGCCACAGTTTGTGGGGGATGTACTCTTGTCGACTTCCTAGATTAATGAGTTATTTTTTAACAACCACAACTTTCAAATTAACAACCACAGTTGAAATGATACTAATTGCTGTTGGTTGACTTTAACGTGACTTAGCATTATCTTAAAAAAATCTTTTAACTTTTCTTATTTACCGGTATATAAATGAATTATAAATTGAAACTTTCCCAACTCTTTTCTAGTCTTTACTAAAAGAGATTTCGAAATTTTATTGTATTATCTTTATTCTTTTTTTTTTTTTTTTTGGTTTTTCTTAGATTAGTTCAGATTTCCAAAATAAGAAAATGGCACCAATTGCAGTAGACGCAACAGAAAAGCTTGAACATATTCAAAATCTTGATTTTCATGTTAGAAAATCTGAATCTCAAGTTACAAAAGAAGGTGTTGTTAAAGTTTCTGAAGATCAAAGAAAACTGTCAAAATATCCTGAATTTTTACCTTCATGGGATCCAAATCAAAAATATCCTGCTTTAAAACCTTTTAAACATAAAGATCGTGCATTTGATGGTGATTCGAATTATAAAAATCTTTTCCCAAATGGTTTGGAATCAATTGCACATTCAAATCTTACACCAAAGTTAGGTACAGAAATTAAAGATCCAAATTTTCAATTATCTCAATTGACAGATGCTCAAAAAAATGATTTGGCCTTGCTTGTTGAAAGACGTGGTGTTGTTGTCTTTAGAGATCAAGATTTTAAAGATAAAGGACCAGCATTTGCTAAGCAATGGGGGAGTTATTTTGGTCCTTTACATATCCATCCAACAAGTGGTGCACCAGAAGGTTTCCCGGAATTACACATCACTTATAGAAAATCTAATGAACTGTTACAACAAAAGTTATTAGAAAGTACAACAAATACAATTGCTTGGCATTCTGATGTCACTTATGAATTACAACCTCCAGGTGTAACTGCATTTGTCCAATTAGATGGTCCAAATACTGGAGGTGATACTATATTTGTTGATTGTGTTGAAGCTTATGAAAGACTTTCTCCAACATTCCAAAAAATGTTGGATGGTTTGAAAGTTATTCATTCTTCAGTTGATCAAGCTAATGATTCTGCTAAAAATGGAGGAATTGAAAGAAGAGCTCATGTTAATTCAATTCATCCTTTGGTTAGATATCATCCTGTATTGAAAAAAAAATGTTTATTCATTCATAGAAATTTCCCAAGAAAAATTGTTGGTCTCAAAGAACAAGAAAGTGAAAATTTGATGAATTATTTAATTACACATATTGAATCCTTGTTAGATCTGCAAGTTAGAGGAAAATATGAACCAGGTACAGTTGTCTTATGGGATAATAGAAGAGTACTTCATAGTGCTGTTTTTGATTGGTTTGAACCAACAGTTAGACACTGCTTTAGAATCACACCTCAAGCTGAAAGGCCAGTTGCTTCAGAAGAAGAATTTAATGATTGGAGTGTTGAGAAAGAAGAAGAAAGTCTTAAAGAAGCTAAACGTATTTTAAATCGTTATGGTTACGAGTAAATGATAAAATAATAAATTTATAGGAGAGAGAAATGCCAATTGATTTTTTGTTATGGACTAAATAATATTATTGTACGATTATAAAATGTAAAAAATATATATAAATATATATATATATATATATATTATGTTCTAAAGTGAAAATGAGAAATTTATCTTTTATGTATTATTCATTTCCAGTCTTTCTTTTTTAAATTTACTAGATCTTTCTCTTATTCTTGGTTTTTTCACTTTTCCTGTTGTCTTACCTATTCCATTTTTAATACCTCTAACTCTGTCTCCCTTATGTGATCTTTGACCTTCAATTAATGTCTTACCTATTGAAGATCTACTATTCTTATTTAAAACCTTTTTAGCTCTACCAATTACAGTTTTCTCCTTTTCAGATAAATTTTTAAATTTATTTGATGTATTATTTATTTGTTGATTTTTTTTTAAATGGGACATGTTTTTACAACGAGTAATTCTTAAATTTCTTTGTTTATTTTTAGAATTTGATAATGGTGTATTATTTAATAATAATGCTTTATCAACGTTTATAGTATCTTTAAATTGTACAATGGCAAAACCTTTACCAAAATTTGTCTTTGAATCTCTTATAATTCTAACATTGTCAATTTCTCCTTCACCAATAGAATTACTGAAAAATTTCCATAAAGTTTCTTCTTTTTCTTCAAAATCTAAATTACCAATAAATATAGATTTTTTATTATCTTGTTTTAAAGGATGAGTTAAATGATCAACTCTTAAATGATGATTTAAAAAAATTGTACCATTCAAATTTGTTGCTTTTAAAGAATCTTGTTTATTTTCAAATACAATGTATGCATTAACATTATCCTTTGTTTCAAGTAAATTTTTATGAATATATGCAACTTTTCTTGGAAGATTATCATTAAAAGAAATAGATCTAAACCTTGTTGATTCAATATTACCAAATTCTTGAAATTTTCTTTTAAATTGTTTATAAATTTTTTTATCAGTAATAACTTGAGATGATAAATTACCAATAAATATTGTTCTCTCTGCTTTTTCAAAATCATCTTTTTTCAAATCAATAGTCTTGGCTCCAGTAGAAACAGGTTGAACAGATTCTTTTCCAATTTCTTCTTCTTCATCACTAGATTCTTCTTCAACTTTTTCCTCTTCTTGTTCTTGTTCCTCTTTCTGTTCTTTTTGCAAAAGTTTATTCAAGTAATTAGATTCCAAATCAAAATTTTCATCAACATCATCATTTTTACTCTTTTTAACTTTCTTATGCTTTAAAACTTCTTCCTCAATGTTTTTTTCCTGAAGCACTCTTTTACCATTAGCTTTACCATCTTCTTTTCCAGATTCCAAACCTGTCTCCAATACCGGTTCTTGTTTAGAAACTACCTTCTTCCTATCAACAGCACCTGTTGAATTCTTAAACAAATTATTAATACTAGAATCAATCTGATTACCTGTTGCTGAACCAAAAATCGAAGCAATAGAACTACCACCACTGCTTTCGCTGATGTTTTCGCTAATGCTATCGTTACCACTTTCACTACTCTTCTTACTTGATTTACCCATCTCCTACAAACTTATATCCAATATAAATTCAAACTACTTCTCTCTAGTATAGTATATCATATATATAATGTATAGCACTTCTTTTAACTTTGTACTGAACTGCACTGTGTGAAAAAAAAAAGCAAAAAAAAAAAAATAAAAAAAATTTTTT